>JAVTVY010046168.1:0-202141 GCA_036873755.1 Hanleya hanleyi | reverse complement strand
ACTATCAAGTTCAGGTTCGTTTCAGCTATAAAAAAAATTATTTCTCCACCAAAGTGTAGTTTCTCTAGTCGGGGTTAGGGAGGAATGGATGTGAATTCGAGTGTCAAAGCGGAGTTAGGGACAAATGTACTTGAAGTTGAGTGTCAAAGTGGTGTTAGGGAGGAATGTACGTGAAGTCGAGTGTCAAAGCAGGGTTAGGGAGGCTTGTATGTGAAGACGAGTGTCAAAGTGGTGTTAGGGAGGAATGTACGAATAGCCGAGTGTCAAAGTGGTGTTAGGGAGGACTGTACATGAAGTCGAGTGTCAAAGCGGGTTTAGGAGTTAGGGTTAGGTAACTTTCATACTATCAAGTTCAGGTTCGTTTCAGCTATAAAAAACTTATTTCTCCACCGAACTCTGTAGTTTGTCAAATCGGGGTTAGGGAGGAATGTATGTGAATTCAAGTGTCAAAGCGGTGTTAGGGAGGAATGTATATGAAGTTGACTGTCAAAGTCGTGTTAGGGATGAATGTATGGGAAGTTGAATGTCAAAGCGGTGTTAGGGACAGATGTACGTGAAGTCGAGTGTCAAAGCGGGTTTAGGACTTCAGGTTAGGTAACTTTTATACTATCAAGTTCAGGTTCGTTTCAGCTATAAAAAATATATTTCTCCACCAAAGTCTGTAGTTTGTCTAGTCGGGGTTAGGGAGGTATGTATGTGAATTCGAGTGTCAAAGCGGAGTTGGGGACAAATGTACTTGAAGTGGAGTGTCAAAGTGGTGTTAGGGAGGAATGTACGTGAAGTCGAGTGTCAAAGCAGGGTTAGGGAGGGCAAATAGTTTGACAGACTGACGCCCTGGCAGGTGAATAGTCTTGCTCCCCCACATGTGTCGTTTTAACACTGTCGTCTTACGAGGGAAAATGGTCCGCATAATATTTTCAACAATAGCTGTTACATGTACATGTTTCAATGAAAAGTGTCTTCTTTAGAAAAATTCATATACAAGTACATGCATGATTTCCCACAGGGAGACCTCCACCAATCAGGAAGATCAGTATATAACAACACTAAACATTGCTGTCACATGATTTAATCAAACTGTCGTTTTCAGAGTGTCGCTGTAGAAAATATACATATCTTATGAAGTGTCGTTTTTAACACTGTCGTCTTGGAAGTGAGAATAGACCTGATAACATTCCCAACCCTCACTTTTAACAGTTCAATGAAACTGTCGTTTTTACAGTGTCGCTGTAGAAAGTTTGATCAACTGTATATAATAGCACAGACCATTGCTGTCACATGATTTAATCAAAGTGTCGTTTTCAGAGTGTCGCTGTAGAAAATATACATATCTTATGAAGTGTCGTTTTAACACTGTCGTCATACAAGTGACAAATGCCCCTGGTAATATTTTCAACCATGCTTACACTATATAATTCAATGAAAGTGTCGTTTTAGTGTGTCGCTGTAGAAAATATACATATCTTATGAAGTGTCATTTTAACACTGTCGTCATGCAAGTGACAATGCCCCTGGTAATATTTTCAACCATGCTTACAGTATATAATTCAATGAAAGTGTCGTTTTTAGTGTGTCGCTGTAGAAAATATACATATCTTATGAAGTGTCGTTTCCCAGACTGTCGCTCTGGCGGAGAATATTCCTGCTCCCTCATATATGTCGTTTTAACACTGTCGTCTTGGAAGTGAGAATAGACCTGGTAATATTTTCAACCATACTTACAATATTTAATTCAATGAAAGTGTTGTTTTCATAGTGTCGCTGTAGAAAATATATATATCTTATGAAGTGTCGTTTCCCAGACTGTCGCTCTGGCAGGACAATAGTCCTGCTCCCAGACAGTGCCGTTTTAACACTGTCGTCTTACAAGGGACAATGGTCCACATAATATTTCCAATCATAGCTGTTGCATGTACATGTTTCAATGAAAAGTGTCATCTTTAGAAAAATTCACAAGTACATGTATCATTCACACAGGGAGACCTCCACCAGTCAGGAAGATCAGTATATAACACAGAGCATTGCTGTCACATGATTTAATCAAACTGTTGTTTCCAGTGTCTCGCTGTAGAAAATATACATATCTTATGAAGTGTCGTTTTAACACTGTCGTCATACAAGTGACAATGCCCCTGGTAATATTTTCAACCATGCTTACAACATATAATTCAATGAAAGTGTCGTTTTTAGTATGTCGCTGTAGAAAATATACATATCGTATGAAATGTCATTTCCCAGACTATCGCTCTGGCAGGAGAATAGTTCTGCTCACCCATATGTGTCGTTTTAACACTGTCGTCTTAATAGGGAGAATGGTGCGATTAATATTTCCAACCATAGCTGTTACATGTACATGTTTCAATGAAAAGTCTCGTCTTTAGAAAAACCCACATACATGTACATGTATGATTTCACACAGGGAGACCTCCACCAATCAGGAAGATCGGTATATAACAACACAGGTATATAACAACACAGAGCATTGCTGTCACATGATTTAATCAAAGTGTCGTTTTCAGAGTGTCGCTGTAGAAAATATACATATCTTATGAAGTGTCATTTTAACACTGTCGTCTTGGAACTGAGAATAGACCGATAACATTTTCAACCCTCACTGTTAACGGTTCAATGAAACTGTCGTTTTTACAGTGTCGCTGTAGAAAGTTTGATCAACTGTATATAATAACACAGACCATTGCTGTCACATGATTTAATCAAAGTGTCGTTTTCAGAGTGTCGCTGTAGAAAATATACATATCTTATGAAGTGTCGTTTTAACACTGTCGTCATACAAGTAACAATGCCCCTGGTAATATTTTCAAACATGCTTACAATATATAATTCAATGAAAGTGTCGTTTTTAGTGTGTCGCTGTAGGAAATATACATATCTTATGAAGTGTCGTTTTAACACTGTCGTCGTACAAGTGACAATGCCCCTGGTAATATTTTCAACCATGCGTACAATATATAACTCAATGAAAGTGTCGTTTTTAGTGTGTCGCTGTAGAAAATATACATATCTTATGAAGTGTCGTTTTAACACTGTCGTCTTACAAGGGACAATGGACCTGATAATATTTCCAACCATAGCTGTTACATGTACATGTTTCAATATAATGTATGATCCCACGCAGGGAGACCTGGAGCCACCAGTCACGAAAATCCACTGTATATAATAACACAGAGAATTCTCGTGCTCCCTTACATGGAGTAACAACCAGCGTGGGCTTTCATGGATAGCCGTTAACTTTTAGAAACATCGTCGGATGTCCATTTCAAGGTAACAAAAACTTTGTCCAGAATTGCCGCTTTACCGTTGAAAGCATGAATGTCTGGGGCACCATGCACTACACCAAGACATCCCAATAGACAGGCAAATGCACTGCGGGTTCGATTCCACCTTCACAATTACTCGACTTTACAAACCTGCCCAGTGAGCTTCGCACAGATGAAATTGACATTCTTGATAGGTGTAACGCACCTGGTTTGTCAATGATACACCGACATGTAATGCATATAACACGACTTGAAATTCCATTCATCTCTCAACGAACACAATTATTCGATAATACGGCATGCACATCCCTCCAATCAGATATCCTGTAAGGTAATTTGGATTACAATTCTCCCAGTCACACTTCTCGAAAGAATACATCATTCCATACCGAACCGGTCGAACGTGGTTAGAACCTAGCCGTGTCCGATATTTGTGACTTATTTCTGCAAAGGTATAATAAAATGGACATACCTCATCCCACTGTTCATCTATTCAATAGTACAAAATTTTCTTTCTGTAAGCGTCGTGTCAGATTTCTTCAGATCAAACCGTCCAAGTGTCATTTTAATCACACTGAACTTGGAGACCATTGAAGAAAACAATGCGCTTTCAGTTCCCTCTGAAGACATTTTTTTCTATTCTTTCGAGGCACAGTACAAATACGCGGAAGAGTTGGGATCGAAAATTGGAGAGTGGGAATCCACTTCTGTGGGGAGGGAGGAACACATGTAAGCAATGTTTTTTTTATTGTTTCGGCTCGAAACTCAATCCTCGAATTGACAGCTGTGATAAATTTGACGTCGTGGTACATGCTCTGATCTGTCGTGCTGAGTGATTTAAGTGTTTTATAATCTGACCAACTCGTGGAAAGTGGCGTGGAAAAGAACATGATTTACATGAGAATAAACATTCGACAACAAAAGACAACGGTGCTATCGAAAGACTACGCTCGAGTGAAAGCCGTAGTAATGAACAAGACCAGCATACCGTCGAAGAAATTCTCTATTGCGATGGAATGAACATTCGAAATCTTTTGTCATTCTAAAAGTAATATGTTAATGTTGAAAGTTCACGCTGTTGTAAAAACCGTAATAGCACCCATTGTAATATCTAAATGCATTGGGGGCCCTCGGTGGCCAAATGGTCTAAGGCGCTTCGCTGGTGACCGCTAGCCTCACACCGCTGAACCGGCACGGGTTCGAGCCCAGCTGGTCCATGTGTGAAAGTTTGTCAGTTACTTGCCGAAGGGCGGTGGTTCTCTCCGGGCACTCCGGCTTCCTCCACCAACCAAACTGACTGTCACCATATGAGTGAAACAAACTTGAGTGTGACATTAAGCCAAATTCCCTCCCTCCCTGTAAACGCATTGTGTTGCCAAATCTCACATACATATTATGAATGAGAATTTCAAGCAATTCTATCAATAAAGAAACATCCCATGGATGATATCTCTTTTTTAGTAGAGCTACAGAACTGTGTGCCCTATACCTTAACTTTCCCTGAGCACTGGTATTGTTATAATGTACTTTAGTATACATTGATGATGCCATTTTTTTAAATACATTTTTGCTGTGGCCTATTGAAAGTTTATTCCCCGGAGGTATAGCTAAGGCACCGCTAAAATATCTGGAAGGGACCTTTCCCCTGAAATGAACCTTACCCGTACCTTACCCCATCAAATTGTACTCATTCACACTTTAAGGGTATATGTATCTGATTACAAATCAAAGAGGAAAGTTTCAAGATGAAAACACGTTATGCTTTTTGAGCCCCTAGAGGAGCGTTGACTATCCTTATCAATTTCCCCTCGTTTCCCCGATCCCATAGCTATCCTGTCTAATTAGTTTCATGCCTTCCGATTAAAAAAGTTCCCGACACACCAAAACGTTTTGATTCCTTTAGGCCGACCGCTATTTTTACTGAATTGCCAATGTCTAATATCCCATTGGAAAATGATTGATCTAACTTGCTCCAAATCTTTTCATAATTAAGCTTGATGTCATGTAGCGGTTTTTTCTTTTGACGATAGTAAATTTGCTTGGTTAGCCATCACATCGCCAACAAGGACAATGCAACATTTGTCCACTAGCCGCTCTCAAAGTGAAATGATTTATTTCTCCACAAAATAATTTAGTTATGTGTAATACAATTATTTTTATTTGTTTGTATAATTCAGGTATGTTATGTGTTAGTTTAGATGGTGCGTAATGACAGTTGACCACAATCGGTAGGCCGTCAAATTAGTTTAAAGGTATTAGCGTCCAAATAGAATTATCATGAGTGAAGTATCGGTACCGTTTAAGCCAATTGAGTTTCAAGGCTTTTCTAATCCGCGTTCAAACTGCTCATTTTCTTACGTTAGTCTCTTGACTGATGTTGTTTGTATATATTATTCTTGACATCAATATTTTTCTCCTTTGAGCTAGTTATATTAGAATGCTGTGCTTTGTTTTAAATAGTTGTCTCGTGTCGTCATGGAGACGGGATATATTCCGTTTGTGCAGCAGTTGGCCGCAGTCTGTGGTAGGCCATCCCTGCCGAGTTCGATGAGTTAAACAGTTAGGAATGCATTGAAATTATAATTTCCAGAGAAAACGTATAAGAATTGAAGTTTTTTTGGCTTTCCAAGTTTACTTCTATTTTCCAACAAGCTCCTTTTGGGAAAGGTATTGCGCCACTATTTCTAAAAGCTCTGGCGTTGAATGTATGTGGATATTGAAAAACTCAAAATGTCTTACGGAAGAACTTGATGCTAAAGTTCACATACCGTACAGACATGTATCCACATGGGATTTCTCGACTCTCTATACTACAATCCCTCATCAGGACCTTATTGACCGTCTAAGTTCATTAATGTGATATTTGGCAACACAATATATCAACAGCATATAGGTATTCCAATGGGTACTAATTGTGCACCCCTATTGGCTGAACTATATCTGTTCTCTTATGAAAATGACTATATGCAGCCGCTTTCAAAAACCGATCCATTCAAAGCCCGTTCCTCCTCATTCACCAAATGCTATATAGACGATCTTCTTGCTGTGGATAATCGCTATATAAATGACGCAGTGAAGGATATATATCCACCTTCACTGGATTTGAAGGAAACTACAGATAACCCTACAGGCACATCATATTTAGACCTATATCTCTATAAAAATGAAGCGGGCCTTCTCTCTCGTCGACTGTATGACAAAAGAGATGATTACAATTTCGACATCGTAAACTATCCCTTTCTGGACAGTAATATTCCAGTGGGACCTGCATATGGCGTATACATATCACGCCTAGTAGCATATGCTAGATCCTGTGTTAAATGTGACGATTTTAATCAACGTCACAAAACATTGTTGCAGAAACTTATAAAATAGGGCTACACCACCAAGCGCCTCAACTCAAAGTTTCTCAAATTTGGCGATACATATCGCATGCTGATAGCAAAATACGAGCTTAGCGTGCAAGATCTATGGCGTTACGTTTCGTAACTTGTGTCTAATTCCGCTTAACTCGGGGCTAGGGGCCGTATGGGCCCATGTACTTCAAGATCCTCATGGTACCCATATGAACAGTCACAATCAAAGCGTGACTGAGATACATCATTCTTTAGATGACGACTTTACAACGAATATTATAGATTAAGAATACTGATCAGCGATACGGATTTGATATTTTTGGAACATCACGATGTCTTGCCGGCATCATTGAAAACTGTTGACCGCTTTTCTCTTGCAGGAAACAAGCCTATGTTTATGTATACTATGATTGTCTTTTTGAATTTGGTTTTCTCTTTTTATATGGAATATGGAATAGGTCTTTGGATTATGGACACGGATATTCTCTAATGGACGACGGCTGAATTATGAATGACAGACCAGACGCTTGTAATCCTAACACATTTCAGAACATGCAAAAATATATGGACCATCCATTAACGTTAAACCAGAGCTTCTGGGATGGTGGCTCCAGGAAACCAGAGCATCATAGTCAAGCCCAGTTCATTGTTCAAGAAATTTGAAAAGTGCTGTATGTGGATGGGGCAAGTGTGATCAAAATCTCATAAAAGGCAAACTATTCACTAGAACTGCGTGAAATTTTCCAGCCTTACCAGGGATTGGATGATACACGCCCGAATAAAATAGAACGATCTGACGAAATTAACCAACCTAATAGGCTTCAGACTACCAAAAAAAAAAAAATAGTCTCGATCAGTTAACCTCTTCACTTCATCTTTGCCAAAGATTTTTTCGAGGTCGGCAAGTATGTGATTTCTTCTATTCAACTGCAAATTTTATTTAAATTCACCGTTGGTTAACACGGTTCGCCGGGCGACTATTTGCGAAGTCTGAGCACTGCTTTCAGTTAGCAGAGATGGAAAAATCGTCAATTCTTCTGCACAAGCGCGCATAGCCAAATAATTCGACGGTCAACACCTGTCAAGAATTTCATCAGATTGTGCGATTGAAATAACACAATTCCTGCCGAAGGATGAACGTCTAAATTTAATTATAGAATCAATCAGGTATCGTTTTGTTAATACTGCCGAAAGTGTCAACCTTTTGGTAGTTTATTGCGTTTTAAGCTAATATGGGTCATTTCACAAGCCTGTTTTCATGCTCGCTTTTTGTAGCAGTGTATACTTACGTTGTGAGATTATCCGCTAGACGATTATTGGAAACAGTTGTTCTAGCCATGACAGGATCAAACTCTCAGAATCTACAGCAATAGTGGTATTGCATGAGTCGAGTAGACTAAGTGGAATCAAGGGATGTTAACCCTTGAAACAATATCAATTCCAAAATATACCTTCCTGGCAGAATTCGAAAAATATCTCCGTTTCGAGATTCCGAACCCTCATAACAAGCAAATACAAACATACAGTGGCGTTTTGTGCCAATAAGTGTAATTTGAGGTGAGGAACAGCCATGGTCACAATTTGTAAAACAACACAAACAAAAACAAATCCGGACAGTTTTTAATTTCATCAATATACTCGTCGTTCATTCCCCAGAAAAAAACCCTTTTTCAGTTCGCATTAATATTTCACAGATTTTGTTTATAGAATGATGATATAAACGATAAACGCGTTTAGAATTCCGATGCAAAAGTTCACACACAATCCGAGGGGAACAGATACCAGCTTCGTGATTAAGTTTGAAGTTTTAACACATTTGATCGGTTATAACAACTTTATACATGATCAACTTGCAGTATAACAGTGAGAACATAGCTCTCGGTCACGCATTTGTTATAGGGACGAGGTACATGGAAATCACTTGACAACAGTATTTAAGATATAGCTGATACACAATCGAATCGAAAATCGTTACTATAAGAAGTGATGGTAATGTATAGAACTAGATGTTTCAAGGGGCTCGCGCAGATGATTTTTCCAGGAACTGCAACATATCTTAGAAATGTTAAGCAAATATGAATGCAGTCAAATAGTGTTTGCGTTATTCATTTAAATTAACCGTTCGATCAATCTTACTGATTTCCCTTACTTGAACACCATTGGTTGACTATCCATAGTGATGTCGAATCACAATTTGAATCATTATCCCCAGTAAACCAATAAGGTCAGGAATAATGTCGACCATCTTCTTGATTTCTTCTGGAAAAGTCTTTTATCCTCAACTACGAAAACGCTAAAATGGTCGACCAGAAGTTAGCATACGATACGAATAGAGTTCGATCAGTAAAATACATGGTCGCACTCAACCTATGGAAAAGGCCAGATTAAACGCCACATTAAAAGGGTGGTGAAAAACGATGCCGGCGTATGACCACACGGCACCGGTTTGAGCGGTATTAGATAAAAATATGTCCGAGTCACACATTTTTGCATTGGTCGAGCTCCTTGAGTTGTCTTATTTTCCGGGGAAAAAATAAGTACAGGTATCTAATTGACTAAGACTAGTTAAGTTGAAAACAGATGTGCTCAGTTCTATAGCGCGACGGTCCCAAGTATTCTACCTGTGTAGGTTTGGTATCACTCGCTTGGTGTCCTTAATAATGCAGGACATTTGTTACAGATCGTCTGATGTCTTTAAAGCGCGTGATGAACTTTTCTTCCTGGCCACTGGTTCCAGCAACAACAACACAGCGGCAGCAATTTGGATGCACCCGATAATTGGGAAGATGGCGTCATACGAACCCGTCAAATCTTTTACCAGACCTGAATTTAGAAACAAAATCGGCAGCTGATAATGAATGTAGATTAAACAGAATACAAGTGATCATAAGCTGGGTTTGGTCGGCGGTATCCATAAAGCTACGTTAAATCTCGCTCTCTCTCTTGTCATCCACAATTTGTCTGGACCATGGAGTCTGTCTGGACCAAGGAGAACCTTCGTGGAAATGACTGCTACTTCACAGGGTCATAACCATTGATCACTTGTCACTTATTTTTCATTCACAAGTGCAGCTATATATGCTATTGTTTCAATACTATCTCAAGTAATAACGATTCTGCATTTGATTCCAAGAAAGCATGCCGAATGAATGGCTTAGTATTGTAGATTATTGAATTTGAAAAAATCTTCGTGTGGTAATGATATTAATGGAATATATACCTACCGAATAAAGGTTGAGATATCGCAGCAAAAATACCCCGAAAGAACATTCCCAAACCAAGGCCCTTGGCCAGAACCGCCACACCAAGAGAATGAGCCAATGCCGGCATTATCAACATTGTCGGAGCACTCGCGAATAGTGCAAACACAACACTTATTGCGATAAAATCCTGTATCGTCATGGCTAAGGAATAGAAACAACAAGACACCCCACAAATGATGCCGGACACAAACATCACGTGATGTGGAAGAATCGGTCGTCTGTCAGCAAGTAGACCCGAAACAATCCGCCCTATGATATCACAGCTTCCCATTATGGACAGAACAATGGCAGCTTGTTCTCGGGGAATACCGCGAGATTCGATTAATGGAACGAGAAATATTGTTTGATTAAGGTAAGCGATATCAGAGAACACAGCGGAGATCAAGAACATCAGATAGAGGTGATTTCTAAGAAGAGAGACGTCAAACAGGTCTCGAAGTAAATCTTTAATTCCCAGTGTTTGTTTGCCTTTTGCATCATCGATGTTATCGTTTGATTCCATGTTTCCATCTACAGTAGTGTCGTTTTGTTGTATCAAGATACCACTTGATTCGGTTTCATCAGTTTTTTTCTTTTCGCCATTTGTGGACATACGTGAAGATGAAACTCGTACATCATCTGTTTCAGTTAAAATAGCAGTTGCAGAATATTTCTCGAAGCGTTTCCTGCTGTTTTCAGTGACGCTTACTTGATCATTCAAGAGGTCGCTGGATTCCATATGATCGAGGCTGTCTTTATCTCGTCTTAGTTTCTTGCCATATCCAGGATCGCCTCCAATAGACGCTAAACCAATGTCGTCTGCTTCCCTGGGTTCTTTGCTACAACCATCTGAATCTTGGTCATCCTTTCCGCATTTAATGAATGCTCCACTATGACCAGTTCTTTTGAGTTGTTGTTCTCTGTCTGAAACAGACATTGGTCTTAGCACAGCACCGCTGATGACTAGATGCAGGCAAAGGGCTCCGAATATTAGCAGGGTGCCTCGCACAGAATATTCCGCCATTAAGTAAGTGAAAAGAATTGGAACTACGATCATGCCGATACAAACTCCACAAGATGTCAAGCTGTACACACGTGATCTACGCTTATCAAAGTACTTTCCCATAGCGACATTTGATGGACTGATCAGAAGCGCCATTCCAATTCCTGAAATAGATATAATAGTGAATAGGTTATCCCACATAATCCAAATGGTATCATGGTCAAAAGAAAGTTTTATTGAAAAAAAAACCCTTCTGTGTTTGTAGGACATTATCATGTTTCATTCGTGTCCGTTCAGATTGTACGTATTCAGAACGTGAATAATCGAGACAGCAGTCGTGGACGACGGCTGGATATTAATTGTCGAATCTGAATCGTATGATCGACACGTTCAGAGAAAACAGGCATTTGTGAAAAATATTATTTTAAAAGCCAAGACAAATCTACAGTTTTTGTCGGATAGGACGTTGTCGTAAGAACGAGTGTAGCACATCGTTCATTATCATGGAGACGAGAACAAGTTTGCATTATTTTAGTACCGATAGTGGTAGTTGTAGTTGTAAACAACCATGTACCTATTGCCGAACAGATCGATTACATTCGCGGCTAATTTGATATCCAATAAAACTCATCCCTCAGAACTTACCGGGAAGTAGGCCTAAGCTAACGATTAAAAATTCCAGGCTGGTTGCAAAGAAGGATATAACAAAACCGACAGAAATCAGCAGACTTCCGACTATGACAACTTTACGTTCTGTGAATCTCTCAGACAGTGTCGTACTCACTGGACCTAGAAAATATATTGAAACAAAAAGAACAAAATGGTCAATCTGAACAGTACACATACCATGCCGTGTTGACTATGGAGTCGTGAAAAGTGTTTATTTCTTGTACTGGAGGGGGAATTTGCAGTGAAAGTCTGACGACGACAGGAGATCCTTTACAAGCCACTCCCATGGCCAAGATTAATGTCATACCTATTATTATTGGACATGCAACTCTCACGGCCGGGATTAATGACGTCGTGGACGCTGAATGGTCGAACATCTCAAGAAAGGCCACATACAAAAGACCGAAGCTCCTGCTAAATCCGCCCAGTAGCAGAAAACCTAAGGACACCCCTGGAAAAATAGAAACTTCAATTATTCATCAGAATCAAATTCCGAAATTGAAAATCAAGTGATATCCGAAGTCGTCCTGAAATCAAAATAACATCAACACGTTAGGGAGCTTCTTGAAACTAGGAACTGAGTTCCCTGGTAGGGATGGCATATGTCAGTTATTCAAATGGGATACACCATGCCCGGTTTGGTGTTCTGATCTGGATGGATTATATTAGAGTTCCAATTGGAATGGCATAGGCCATTCCCCTCATGCCGCTGCATGGTATGCCATAAGCCATCTTTTGTCTGCCGAGTTCCAAACTGTATGGCATGGAGTTCCTAGGAGTTCCAACACAGCGCACCATGCCACACTGTTTGGAATGCCTTATGCCAGTTCCTAGTATGCCCCAATTTCAACAAGCTCCCTAATGAGGATCGACTTCTAAAGCTAAATATTTGATCAACAGGTCTTGACCGCCAGTTTACAAGCGTCGCTTTGATTAGCCCTGTTCATTTATATCTATACGGTATGACAGAGAACAATTGTACGATCTCTTCGCTATGCATATCACAGTTCAGATACATTGAACATTCTACTACACCAGTTTAATAATACTTACATACATACACTCACACACATAAGAATATAAAAAAATAAATCAATAAATAAATAAATAAAACAATAAATATATACCATACAATACCGACGAGCCCACTTAAATATACATGCAAATTCTAGGCGTGGGTAGTAATATGTACATCAGAACAGACATGGTGAGTTACGAAAAAACAGTTGTTACATGTCGTCTGTTTAATGGCCAAGTACAAGCTTTATCCATATAATATAGATTTGGCCTTTTGGCGGAAAACATTTCTATTAGCAAAAATATCGAATGATTCGTTGTGAGGGCACAATTAATTATATAAGTCCATTGATCTCGGGAAGAAAGATAATTTCCGTACATTTATTCGAACCGTTGATGGTCTAAACACATTGATTTGTCGCAGTGTTTTGGACGGACAGTTATATTGGACCTGCCCAATAAGATATGGCGAGTCCACCACCGAGTGGACACATTTATGTAGAAGGTTGAGATCAGCAGCCTTTCGGCGCAATTCTAAAGGGGGTAATTTGAACATCTTACATATATTTAACCCTATCTGGCCTGGGCTTTTTGGGACCTGTCCAGGCCTGGGGGGAGGGGGCCGAAGTGGCCCTCCCTAATTATTTTTCTTACCCCTCGAGCTAGGAGGCTGAAACTTACCACACTATACCCTTGGATCAAGCTCCACCAGAAAATGTAAAAAAATCCAAGATGGCCGCTTTGATGACGTCACAGTGACGTCATTTTTGGTCGATTTTTCGGTCAGATTTTCCGAATTTTTTATTTTTGCTATTTCTCCGCAAAATCTGCATGATAAATTAGTAAATATTAATGTGATGTGAAATAAAATAGTTTTTGCCCACTTTTCATTGCGGAAAAGCAGAAATTTTGAAGAAATATGACAAAAATATCACTTTTCTACTACCCCATGTGGCCGCCATCTTGGATTTACCCATGATCCTCTGCTCGGGGGTCATGCAAATAGGCTCAAAATGACCCCAATATGACAAACTATAAAGTCACGGAGTTTCAGCTCTCCATTTTCTGTCGTTCCGAATATAGCGCAGAAAGTTTGGTAGGGGGGGGGGGCGCCCCAGGCCAGATAGGGTTAAGTACTGGTCAGAAGAATATATAGTTTTAGATTGAAAACATATAAATTTGAGAAACTTTTTTTGGACATTTTCAACTTTATCGATCAAGTACTTTTGCTGGGGTGACCAAATTGAAGAGGCATATTCGAGATTTGAGCGAACAAGTGACATGTAAATTGATTTGAGGGCCTCAACACTAGAGAAGGATTTACATGTACGCTTCAAGTATCCCAACATCTTAAAAGACTTGCTAACTATCAGGTTGACATGGTGTTTGAAGTTCAAGTCAGATGCTAACGTGACGCCCAGGTCTTTCACAGATGATACACGTTCTAGTAATGTACCATTTAATGTGTAGTCAAATGAAATGATGTTGCGTTTGTTTGTAAATGATATTATACAGCATTTTAATACATTTAGTTTTAATTTCCATCTACAACACCATTCGGCAATACTGTTCAGGTCTCGTTGAAGAGGTATAGCATCATCAATAGAGTTCACGGCTTTGAATAATTTAGTGTCGTCTGCGTAGATCGACACTTTCGAGTGAGAAATACATGAAGATATATCATTCACGTACAATACAAATAGCAAGGGACCAATAAGTGATCCCTGAGGAACGCCAGATATTACAGGCTTCCAAGAGGATTCTTTGCCATTCAGTGAAACTCTTTGCAGTCTATTGCTCAGATACGATTGTAGCCACATCAGAAGATTTCCAGAGAATCCATAGTATTTTAGTTTATGAATGAGCAATTCATGTGATACGGAGTCGAAAGCCTTGCTTAGATCTAGATAAATACAGTCAGTCTGTTCTTTGGAGTCAAAGGCTTTCGTGAGGTGATCAACATAGCAGGTTAAGTTAGATACAGTGTCTTTGTTTTTTATGAATCCATGCTGTTCAGGAATAAGGCACTTTTTTACATGCTCAAAGATGGTACTGTATACCGCTTTTTCAAATATTTTCCCGAAAAGGGGTAGCAGGGATATTGGTCGATAATTCGACACCTCGTGACGACCACCTTTCTTGAACACGGGTGTGACGTTGGCTGTTTTGAAATGGGATGGAAATATACCGGAAGATAAGGAAGAGTTAAATATCATGCACAGCGGTACAGCCAATTCTTCCGCGCATTCAGTCAACAGCAAACCGGAAATGTTATCCGGTCCACACGCTTTGTGCACGTTCACATCTTTTAATAACTGACAGACGTCGGCCACGTTCACACGTACTTCAGATAGTATATCGTCTTGGAATCGATGACATCGTGAAAGCACTGTGGAAAAATTCGCTGAAAAATTCAACAATCTTATTCGTTTCGGCTGTTTGACTCCCCTGAGTCAAGTTCATGTAGTGAGTCATTTTCATGTAGAGTAAAAGGATTTTTGGCTACAAAAAAAAGAGTAAAAGTAAAAGGATTTTTCCTATAATAGTTTTCCCAACTCCCTACGTACTACATTACACATGTCGTCACGCTTTGGCTTTGACTGGTCATTTGAACTCCATGAAGATCTTGAAGTACATTGGGTTCACACGGTCCTTAGCCTCGGATTAAGCATACGAGAAACTTTGAGTGGATGCGTATGGTGGTGTGATCCTGTTTTACAAATTTCTCAAATAATATCTTGTGACGTTGATTAAATTCGTCACATTTCATGCAGGATCTGGTAAATGCTACTCCGCAAGATATGTATCCTCCATATACAGGTCCCTCGATATTACTGTTCAGGAAGGATAGTTAACAATATCGAAAGTGTTGCACAGTTGACGAGAGAAAAGACCCGCTTCATTTTATAAAGATTCATGTCTGAAGACGATGTGCCATTAGGACTATCTGTTCATTCTTCTAATATGTGAAATAAAATAGTTTTTGTCTACTTTTCTTCGGGGAAAAGCAGGAATTTTGCAGAAAAATGACCCAAACATCACTTTTATGGTACATAATATGATACCCAACACGATCCCCATTTTTGATATACCCATGATCTTCTGCTCCGGGGTTATGCGCTTGAAATGACCCCAGTATGATAAACTACAAAGTCTCGGGGTGTCAGCTCTCAATTGGTTGTCGTTGCGGAGAAAGGGTAGAACTTTTGTTTAAGTGGAAGAGGGGATGGGGGGACATAATGCCTCATCCAGTGTAGGGAAATATATATATATATCCTTCCCTGTGTCATCAATATAACATATTATACTCGAATACCAAATAAAATGCCAGATCCAAGTGACTTGTTCAAGGGACATCATTTAGTTGGCATTATCGCGTTGACTTAATCCAAGTAACATTGTACAGGAGACATTATCTAAGGGTTAGTTTCCCCAACGTGCAGTAGGGGTGAACCTGTCGAGTTTGGCCCAAATAACCATTCCCATTACATAGAAATCCCCCAGACAGACAGACAGACAGACATCCCATATACTACATGTACAAGTCTAGTAACCGTCTCTGTTTATTTGTTTGCACGGGCCGTACTCTCAGAGTTTTGGTCGAAATATCCTGAAACTTCACCAGGATGGTATTGGAGTCACTGTGGCCGACCTAAGAGAACGAAAACTTCAAAAGGCAGCAACATTTTGTCAGAATAGCTATGGGGTTTGGGAAAGTGACTTAAATAAAACAAAGTTTACTTAACCCTACCTTACTTGTGCTTGTAGGGACAGGCCCGAGGGAGGCATTTCGCCCTCGCCTCCCCCTCCTAATTATTTTCTTACTCCATCAGTATACCCTTGTTTCAAGCTCTACCAGAAAATGTAAGCAAACCCAAGATGACGTGGTTTTCAAAAAGGGCAATGTTTGGTCGAGTTTTCGGTCAGATATTTCGATTGTTTTCATTCATAAAATTTCTTCGTGAAAACTGCATGATGAAATTAGTAAATAATAATAAGATTGAAATAAAATAGTTTCGAGGAAAGCAAGAATTTTGCAGAAAAATGACCCAAACATCACTTTTATGGTGCAAACTTGAAATATGATACCCAACATATACCCACGATCTTCTGCTCTGGGGTAAATCATGAAATAGGATTGAAATGATCCCAGTATGATAAACTACAAAGTCTCGGAGCGTCAGCTCTCAATTGTTTGTCGTTTCGTAGAACTTTTGTTGTGGGGGGGGGGGAGCATAATGCTCTCTCAGGCCTGGAACACAAATGCATATGTGACCACTAACATATGCAGCGCTATCTGGCATCATCAAAATGTACTTTACAGTAGTAGAGGGAGAACGCAAAAGTGATGAATGATGGGTAGAAAAAATTGACAACGTAGCTATGAGTCACTGGGATACGTATTTAACACCCACTGGAACTAGGAACATGAAAGTTTATCTGTCACCGTTGGATGATGGTACCGGTCTATGAGGCAGATCCCAGTCTCAAAACGCAAATGTTAGATTTAGCATCTAGAGTATTGGAGGAGGGAAAGCATTTAGAAAGTGTTGTTTCACCACTTTCAAGTGTTGGATGCAACAGTTTAAAATGTTACATTTAACACTTAAAATTGGTGAACTTTCTAAATGCTTCCCCTCCTCCAATACTCTAGATGTTAATCTAACGTTTTGAGAGTGTATATCGTATGGGTGAAAACATGGAAAAGGGAAACTCCGTTTCACGCTAGTATATACATGTGTATGTAATATCTAGTGCCAACAATGTAAACCAACATGCAGTTTGTATCTGTAAGCTATGATGGCCGAGAGGGGCCATCGCGTCTTTCATTTCTAATTTAACGCGATGGAGCGATGGAGCTATGCGATGGAACGATGGAGCTATGCGATGCGCGATGGAGCTATGCGATGGAGCGATGGAGCTATGCGATGAAAAGTCGCGCTATGCGATGCGCGATGAGGCTATGCGATGGAGCTATGCGATGCGCGATGGAGCTATGCGATGAAGCGATGGAGCTATGCGATGGAGCGATGGAGCTATGCGATGAAGCGATGGAGCTATGCGATGCGCGATGGAGCTATGCGATGGAGCGATGGAGCTATGCGATGGGGCTATGCGATGGAGCGATGGAGCGATGGAGCTATGCGATGGGGCTATGCGATGGAGCAATGGAGCGATGGAGCTATGCGATGGAGCGATGGAGCTATGCGATGGGGCTATGCGATGGAGCTATGCGATGGAGCTATGCGATGAAAAGTCATTGCGCAAAGTAAGAAGCAAACAATACAATATCTGTGAGCGTAACAAGAGTAATCCATGTCAGTGAAGGATTTTATCGGGGAATATTTGGCTAACACAGTAGAATAATCACCTGCTGGGCTCTTTTTTCGATTTATCGCATATTAAATTGGACCGGTTTCGCTGGTAAAAACCGAAATTTCTCGAAAACCGTACATCATAGAATGGCGAGATTTGGACATAATTGGGATGGCATAGAGGCCTAGAAACGCGTCTTTCATTTTTTTTTAATTATCAAATCTTTAGCGAGATATTCCGGCTTTAGCAGTGTTCGGTAAGTTTAACGATATTTCTTCGGTTTTGGGGCTCTAGTGAGAAAACTAAGAAAAAACGAGAAAACTGAGAGACGCGTTTCTAGATGGAGCTGTCGATTTTCACGCAGTTATATTTGATACTTTTCTTGAAATTGACATTTGAAAATGATCGGTAGAATTTACGAAGAGCAAAGTTCAAATATGAATGATAGACTTAATTATATTCAAAGTTTAAACGTATGAACATGTCTAGAATTCTTAGAAAACAGGCTTTCTAAAAATATATAGTTTTATATACATAATCTATAAAGCAAAGGCGAGAATGAGAGAAATGTCATTGAGCGAGTGTTGATCAGTACAGGTGGATAGCTTAACTTACAGTTTTGGAACAATAATTCTGCCATATTATATCAAGGCGACAAAACGTTATAATCAGCCTGTTGTGTGAAGATGGGTAGAACGAGGTTGTTTAATGGGGAGCGGTTATGGGAGGATGGAATAAATTTTGTTCGGAAAAATTACATGAACATCTCTGGTGCGAGAGCCGCACGAGCGGAGTATAGGCGACTTTTACGTATAAGCTTACGACCTTGACACATTTTAACGTACACAATACTGTTATTCTAAATAATGCCCCGAGAATAAAATCCGTATAGTTCTTAAGCCCCGCTCCTTTTCACAAATACTGTCCACCATCTTCCCTGAGGGAAGTCGATGAACTTGTGATATAGCCGACATGCCTTCGGTGAGATACCTGCCCACCTACACACTTTTAACGTTGTTTTTTTTTCTAAAGATATTCTGTCAATGTGTTACGTGAACACCTGGTATGCAAAACCCTGAAAATTGCCCATTTGTCATATACTATTCAATGCAAACATATAGTTCATTCTGTTCGTTGCAAGGAAAAGGGGAAAACATCTTGGAACTTTTTGACCTGTGATTAAAAAATACAAAGGATGGCAAACGTCGACTTGATTGGCTAGCGTTGATGGCGGCGTGCAGATCACATAATTTTGTTTACACGGCTGATGAGCATACTCAAGCCTAAAATCGAGAAGTACGTTATAAAGCTCCCATGTATGTTTACTAACTCAGTGAATTTGGAATTGTCGAAGCAATGGAACGGAACTGGTCGCCAGCAAATTCACGAGATAAGCACATTACACTGCAGAAAAAATTACCAGCCTATTCCGGTGTCACACTGGTGAAAGAAGATGTCATGTTTACATGCGAAAAAACCCTCTTGCTGTCCCGTCTTTGAAGCGAAAAAAATATTTCTCCATATCAACATAGAAAGCTGTGTTTCATGCGTAGTAAATAGCTTACACGCTTAAAACTAGAGTGTTGAAACTTACTCGTAAAGTGTTGAAATGACTCTTTAAGTGTGTCCACAGGGACTGCTCGTTTAAGTGTTGTCCCTGTGGACACACTTGAAGGGTTATTTCAACTCTTTACGAGTAAGTTTCAATACTTTAGTTTTAAGCGTGTAGTTTTATACCATAAATGCTCGTATTCAAAAGTGACGTAAAACCGCATCGGTGAACGTTTGAAATTGAAGTTTGGTTGTTTTAATATCTTCTGCATACATTTGAACACCTCCAACCGAAATCTAATGCAATGTTCTTTCTTATCTACCGTGATCACATATTGAAATTTTCATGTTTAAAATAATTGTTAATTTCTCTGTTCACTTTGGCGATGGTGTTTTCGCATTGTAAGACTGTTTTTCAACGAACATGCGCAATGACTTTTCATCGCATAGCTCCATCGCATAGCTTCATCGCATAGCCCCATCGCATAGCTCCATCGCTCCATCGCTCCATCGCATAGCTCCATCGCTCCATCGCTCCATCGCATAGCCCCATCGCATAGCTCCATCGCTCCATCACTCCATCGCATAGCCCCATCGCATAGCTCCATCGCTCCATCGCTCCATCGCATAGCTCCATCGCATAGCTCCATCGCTCCATCGCATAGCTCCATCGCGCATCGCATCAGCTCCATCGCTCGCATCATCGCATAGCTCCATCGCTCCATCGCATAGCTCCATCGCTTCATCGCATAGCTCCATCGCGCATCGCATAGCTCCATCGCATAGCCTCATCGCGCATCGCATAGCGCGACTTTTCATCGCATAGCTCCATCGCTCCATCGCATAGCTCCATCGCGCATCGCATAGCTCCATCGCTTCATCGCATAGCTCCATCGCTCCATCGCATAGCTCCATCGCTTCATCGCATAGCTCCATCGCTCCATCGCATAGCTCCATCGCTCCATCGCATAGCTCCATCGCGCATCGCATAGCTCCACCGTTCCATCGCATAGCTCCATCGCTCCATCGCGTTAAATTAGAAATGAAAGACGCGATGGCCCCTCTCGGCCATCATAGTAAGCATATACATGAAACAGGTGTAGCGAATATCCTTTATATTAAGCCTATAATTTGGGTAAGTAGGTCAACATGCCACCACGCGAGCAGAGCAAGGTATTTTCTCCAATCGTCTCATATCATGTGTAGTAAAGCAATATAATACATAAGCCTCATATAGCTCATAAAATCAACAGCCAACTATTTAGGGCGAACAGTTGTGAGAAAATATACTTCATTAAATCAGGCACATAGAATGGAGCATGGTATACATATATCCTATCGGCATATGTAGGCTGAGTTTTGCTTCATGCATTCATTTATGTAGGTCACTGAATGGGATTAGCCGATTGCTCTCGTGAACCATGTTGTCTGTCCGAGTTATCGCTGTAGTAGCTATATTTACCACAACGACTCACACAGTGGGTGGATATTGTACTCACCAAATGCTACCATCCACGCCCATCCACCATCAATGTCCGACCTCTGTTTTTTCATCCCACACGCTGCCATATCTTGAGGTGAATACAAATCTCAGTTGATCGTACCGAACCTCAATCAAAGCCATACAATACTTGCATCAGCTGTCATTGTGGGGGTGTTAGATTTCTTTGGAAATATGGTCGTGCCGCCAGGCACCATATTGCCACATATAATAACCTGAGTAGCTAGAAGGTCGCTTAATGGCATCATGTCTGAAAAGGCATGTCACTGTCATTACTAAAATTCTGTCTACCAGGCTATATTATGAATTTTGCATAAAGGTGGACATGAGGCAGAAATAACTGTGTTAACCCTATCAGACCTGCCCCTTTGTGTTCCTGTTTCCGGAACGACAAAAAATTGAGAGTTGAAACTCCGTGACTTTTTAGATTATCATATTGGAGTCATTTCGAGCCTATTTTCTGACCCCCCGAGCAGAGGATCATACGGTACCTAAAATGGCGGCAATGTGGGGTACCAGAAAAGTGATGTTTTCGTCAGATTTCTTAAAAAATTACGCAAAAATTCAGCATGTTGATTCAACGCGGTTCTTTGCCTTTTACTGAAACCATATGTCTTAGTATCGCAAAAAAACACCCCTGCTTTGTACCCCCTCCCTGCCCTCCCCCATTAACCCTACGAGGCCTTGGGGAGGGGGCCCCAAATGCTACCCCCAACGTTCTGCGCTATCTCCGGAACGACATAAAATGGACAGCTGAAACTCCGTGACCTTATAGGTTATCATATCGGGGTCATTTTGGGCCTATTGTCATAACCTCCCGAGCAGAGGATCATGGGTAAATTTAAAATGGCGACCATGTTTGGTACCAGAAAAAGTGATGTTTTCTTCATATTTCTTCAAAATGTTTGCTTTTCTGTATAGAAAAGTGGGTAAAACTCATTTTATTTCATATGAGATTATTATTTACTAATTTATCATGAAGTCCTTGCGAAGAAAAAAACAAAAATAAAAATTCGAAAATTCTGACCGAAAAATCGTCCAAAAATGCTCTTTTTGAAAATGACGTCATCATTACGGCCATCTTGGATCTTTTTACATTTTCTTGTAGAGCTTGACCCAAAGATATAGTTTGGTAAGTTTCAGCCCTGTGGGGCTTTTCCCCAAATCGCCCAGGCCATATAGGGTTAAAGTGAAAAGTGTAGAGTTCAGGGGGATATATCATATCTATTCGCGTGTTGTCCTATGGTCTTTGAGAACAGATCATCAGTCGAGGTTAAACAGAAGCCCTCTGCCAAAGTTCAAGACTATGCCAAGTTGTTCCTTAAATATTGCGCACAAAGCAAGTAGGACTGTTATTCACATTTTACCTCCGTGAGCTTAGAAAATAGGTCAAGATCCATTCGAACTTTATCTGGACACTTTCAAGAGGAGCATTGTGTGAAATTTCCAGTCTCCAGATATCTTTGCTATTGGAATAATGTATTCACAATGCTATTTTTACAATTTGATCTCCGTAACCTTTGAACTATGTCAAGGGCAGTATGGGGTGAAATTGTACTAGAGGCTGCTATAAGTCATCGTGTACCAAAGATCAAAATTCTTTGTCAAGTTGCCCGTTGTTCTCGAAAGCAAATTTGACGACTCTCCGCGTTTTGAACTGTGTGACATTTGAAAATAGTTCAGGTCAGTAGGAAGTGAACGTCACCTAGAATTCCCCAATAGGACAGCATTGTGACAAATATCTGATATTCAGCTTATTACCTTTTTAGCTCATCTGGGCCGAAGGCCCGATGGGCTTATGTCATGGCCTGACTGTCCGTCGTCCGTCGTGCGTCGTCCGTCGTCCGTAAACATCTTCTTCTCTGAAACCGCTTGGCCGATTAAGCTGAAACTTGGCATGCATGTTCCCCCCAATGAGTACACCAGAATTTGTTCATGCCATGTCGATACGATTTTAAATATGGCTGCCATGGCGGCCATCTTGAATTTGCCAGTGAAATCTTGTCATCATTATTTTTCGGTAACTACGGCATGGATCTTTCTCAAATTTGGTACACAGGTTCCTCTTGGGGTCTAGTTGTGCAAGATACCTTTTGTGGTCTGATTCAAAAATCCAATATGGCCACCAGGCGGCCATCTTGGATTTCCCGATGAAACATTGTTATCGCGATTTCTCAGGAACTACTGCATAGACCTTTCTCAAATTTGGTACACAGGTTCCCCTTGGGGTCTAGTTGTGCAAGATACCTTTTCTGCTCTGATTCGAACATCCAATATGGCCACCAGGCGGCCATCTTGGATTTCCCTATGAAACTTCGTTATCGTGATTTATCAGGAAGTACTGCATGGATCTTTCTCAAATTTGATACACAGGTTCCCCTTGGGGTCTAGTTGTGCAAGATACTTTTGTGGTCTGATTCAGAAATCCAATATGGCCACCAGGCGGCCATCTTGGATTTCCAGATGAAACATTGTTATCGCGATTTCTCAGGAACTACTACATGGATCTTTCTCAAATTTGGTACAGAGGTTCCACGTGGGGTCTAGTTGTGCAGGATACAATTTGTGGTCTGATTGAAAAATCCAATATGGCCACCAGGCGGCCATCTTGGATTTCCAGATGAAACATTGTTATCGTGATTTCTCAGGAACTACTGCATGGATCTTTCTCAAATTTGGTACAGAGGTTGCCCTTGGGGTCTAGCTGTGCAAGATACCTTTTCTGCTCTGATTCGAACATCCAATATGGCCACCAGACGGCCATCTTGGATTTCCCTATGAAACTTCGTTATCGTGATTTATCAGGAAGTACTGCATGGATCTTTCTCAAATTTGATACACAGGTTCCCCTTGGGGTCTAGTTGTGCAAGATACAATTTGTGGTCTGATTGAAAAATCCAATATGGCCACCAGGCGGCCATCTTGGATTTCCAGATGAAACATTGTTATCGTGATTTCTCAGGAACTACTGCATGGATCTTTCTCAAATTTGGTACAGAGGTTACCCTTGGGGTCTAGCTGTGCAAGATACCTTTTCTGCTCTGATTCGAACATCCAATATGGCCACCAGACGGCCATCTTGGATTTCCCTATAAAACTTCGTTATCGTGATTTATCAGGAAGTGCTGCATGGATCTTTCTCAAATTTGGTACAGAGGTTACCCTTGGGGTCTAGCTGTGCAAGATACCATTTGTGTTCTGATTGAAAAATCCAATATGGCCATCAGGTGGCTATCTTGGATTTCCCCATGAAACATTGTTATTGCGATTTCTCGGGACCTACCGCATGGATCTTTCTCAAATTTGGTACACAGGTTCCCCTTCGGGTCTAGTTGTGCAAGATACATTTTCTGCTCTGATTCAAAAATCCAATATGGCCACCAGGCGGCCATCTTGGATTTCCCCATGAAACTTTGTTATCGCGATTTCTCAGGAACTACTGCATTGATCTTTCTCAAATTTGATACACAGGTTCCCCTTGGGGTCAAGTTGAGCAAGATACCTTTTCTTGTCCGATTCGAAAATCCAATATGGCCGCATTTTGAATTCCCCATGAAACTTTATCATGAAATCTCAGGAAATAACTGCATGGATCATTTAGTGTTCAGGGGGGACAACAAAAGTTAGAAACTCATCTATTGCAGTTTTTTAGTAAAAATTTCTCACAGCTACTTTCTCCAGTTACAGACAGATGAGCTACAGTGCCGTGGCACTATCTTTTGTTGTCTTCACAAAAAACATGTCCAATCTCTAGCAGGGACCTTTGAAAATAGGCCAAAGTCCGTCCTGATTGAACTCCACATAGAAGTCTCCATAGGACAGCACTGTGACTAGCTGTATTGTCCTATCAGATATTATGTTCACAATGGTCCGTTACTAATATTCACATTTTGACCTCTGTTATCTTTGAAAATAGCTCAATGTCAGTGAACGTTACCTAGAGGACCAGATAAGGCAGAACTGTGCCAATGATCAAGGCTCTTGCCCTCTTAGCTATTACTATTATTATCATCACAGCAATTTGGACGGACACGAACGGAATTACGGTACAGATAATAATTCGCTTTTTGGCTCTATATAGATTGCAAGGACGTCATGAGAACACGCATGTGAAATATTTATTTTCCGATTTGGGGAATGACCGCATGCATGAACTTATAATCTATATAGTGACAAGGAATATCAAACTCTATCCATAGATGCCAACAATCCAGAACGTATCAAAGAACTGGTATGCACATCAAAATGTATTTAACGCTATCTGACCTGGGCTTTTAGATTTAGATTAGGCATATGAATGACGGACTAGACGCTTGTAATTTTAGGACGTGTACTGGCCTGGGAGGGTGGGGGGGGGGAGGCGAAATGGCCTCCTAATTATTTTTCTTACCCCTTGAGCTAGGGAGCTGAAACTTACCATACCATACCCTTCGGTCAAGCTCTACCAGAAAATGTAAAAAAGTCCAAGATGGCCTCTTCGATGACGTCAGTTTCAAAAACGGCATTTTTTGGTCGATTTTTTCCGAATTTATCATTTATGCAATTTCTCCGCAAAAACTGCATGATAAATTAGTAAATATTAATGTGATGTGAAATAAAATAGTTTTTGTCCACTTTTCATCGCGAAAAAGCAGAACTTTTAAAGAAATATGACGAAAAAAATCACTTTTCTGGTACCCCACGTGGTCGCCATATTGAATTTACCCATGATCCCCTGCTCGGGGGTCATGCAAATAGGCTCAAAAATGACCCCAATATGATAAACTATAAAGTCACGGAGTTTCAGCTCTCCATTTTTTGTCGTTCCGGAGATAGCGCGGAAAGTTTGGTGGGGGGCTATTTTGCCTCCCCCCCCCACGCCAGGTAGGGTTACCAGTTCTCAAATAAATTATAAGTAAATTTTCTCTCACTCTACCAATAAAATCTTCCAAACTAACTGATCAATAGCTAGGCGCGTAGATGCTCTTCAGGGGACGGCAATATCTCGAAAATATTCTAGTTTCTGTTAAGCAATTATGAATGCAGGAAAATTGTGTTTGTATTTCAAGATATGCGATTGTTCAATTATATGTCTCAGCCGAACATCACTTCCTTGAGCTGGCGGCCCGAAACGCTGCTGGCGTAAACTGAATCAATGCCGCGATGAAAGCTGCC
Organism: Hanleya hanleyi; assembly: GCA_036873755.1. Lineage (NCBI taxonomy): Eukaryota > Metazoa > Mollusca > Polyplacophora > Lepidopleurida > Hanleyidae > Hanleya > Hanleya hanleyi. Next base: position 176,054 of record JAVTVY010046168.1, on the reverse strand, counting down.
CACACAGCATATTCCATCGGTCCACCAGTGGGCCACCATCGGCTGTACTGATGGCCCAAAGTTTTGCTCATTGGCCCACCGGTGGCCCGATTATACTTCAGTCCACCAGTGGCTGCCACTGTTGACCCAATTGTTGGCTTGACAATGGCTGCCATTGCTCACAGGGCTGTTGATTGAATGTTTAGACAGAATACAATCATTACAGTAAATTTAATCACCTTCTGAATTCATTAAAATGATTAAGAAATAATGGATTATTTGTTGATTTTGGACCATTTTTCGAAGTGTACTAAATAAATATGGTCATAAATATTTATTTAGTACACTTCACAAATTGTCCAAAATCAACAAATAATCCATTATTTCGTAATCATTTTAATGACTTTAGAAGGTGATAAATTTAGTGTAATGATTGTATTTTGTCCAAAAATTGCATGTGATTGAAATATTCGAGGATTCGGCGTACTTTCAACTAGACAATCAGATGCATCTACTAATTAAGACGACATGATGTAGTCTTCTTTTCAAGAAGTAACATTGTCACCAAAGAAGGCTTGTAAGACTTCATTTTTCAGTTCAGAAGTGAGTAATCTCATTCTCATATCGAAGACTTTATTTCAGTCGATTGTCATGACACATAAAATGAAATAAAATCTTCGAGAATTTCATATTCAAAACAACGTTGTCGGCATAAAAAAGTCCAAGATTAAATTTTTCAATAGTTTTCAATGTTTTTGATGTTGTTAAAATTATATCTTTTCTAAGAATACTAAGTTTCCTAATGCAGACTTTATTAATGAGACTACAAAAACACAACACAATATTCAAATTTCTATTAGATATATTAAATTAAATCATAATTTTGGGACAAAGCAGATGCTTCAAGCCGACCATCTCAAGACTGTTTGAACGATGTTGCATCGTCAGCTCGGCTCCTCCGCTCGCCATCTCGATCACATGAATTATTCCGCCGACTGCAGTTTCAATCTCTTTATCGTTAGTTTCTAGGTGATGTTTCCTCCCGCACACTAAAACAGAAGCAGACAAGGCATTTGTCAAAATTATCCTGATACTAATGATTGAAAACAAGAACTTTTCTGCTGTCAAGCTTTATACGAATGTAAGATCATATGGAGAATATCATCAGTGGCTAAATATATATCTCTGGCTAGTAATCATATTATCAAACTAAACCTCAAGAGAGTGTTGAAAAGCAAACGATTCAGACTAATTAAAACAGCCTGTGCCCCGTCCCAATCAGAGGTAACAATAAGTGTAAATTGTAATGCTTAAATTCTCTTTGATAGTAAAATGGGATTCATTAGAAACAAGACCTCAATTGAGCCCAAGATAAGCCCGTAAGCATACACAGTATACAATAACAGGGCTATCCCCGAAAAGGAGAAAGGGGGAGAATAGCCTATGAGATAATGCGCAATAAATGGAAGCTTAGGAGATAATCATCAGATCAGCTGATCAATGATGCGTCAGTGATAAGTATGGGATCAATTGATTAACATGTTTCAGGAAATCATACAGCATATTATGATGATCAAAGATTTCAGGACATAAGCTTAATCCTTATGGTGAACCTGTTTATGGCGTTTCAAATAATACATGACGTGATCAGTGGCATTCACTAAAACGAATACCAGATGGAAGTGGTGTTTTCAACAATCAAGGGGTATAACTCGGGGCAAACAAGTTGGATCACGTCAAAAGGGTCACGCGTACATCTTCATATGTTGGCGATAATATGTGGCAAATTTCTAAAGAATCTAGCAAAATTTCAACCAGGAATTGTGTTTATGTTTGTGGAACGCAGACTCATTCTTCTTGGCCAAATAAAGAAAAGGGATGTAGTCTGAATTTGCAGTCCACTCTAACTAAATGTCAGCTATACAAATTATTTCTCGTGCTTACTGAACACAGTATTATTCAACAAAGTCCATGAACCCGTCCTTTGCCTCTTTTCCTGACCACTTCTAGCTATGGGCAGCATCAGTCCCCAATATCTATTCCATTGTTGTGTGTCTGACATCATTTCCCCGCAAAAGTCTGAAATCAACATGTATAGTATATGATAATTTCGCACATATTTTCAATTATGCTGGCAAATTAGTTCAAATGTTTATGCTGGTGAATTAATTCGGATGTGGTAGTTGTTTCATGTCTTCAGGGAGAGTTGATAGTTTGTGTTCAGTCGATGAAAAATACAAAGACAATTAAATATTATAACATCCTCCAAAACATACCTTGATCTAAATAGAGATACTATTACCACCAAAATAACTAGTGGGACAGTTTATACATGATTTGTTTAATAAGTAAAACAAGGAATCGATTACAGTGTACCATATTGTTTTCTGGAAGATTTTACTCACAATAGGCTGAGACAGGATCTTGACTACTGGCGATATATTTCAGTAACAGCTTTATTCATTAAGTAGGGTTCTGTAAAAGACAGAAATCATTCAATACTTGTCAGTGTAAATTACCGAGTACAAGTCAAATTGACACAATTAAGGCTTTTGCATAGACAATTACATTTCACTGTCGGGTAATATTTAATTTATAAGCCTGTATCTAGTAATTTATTCCTCATAGATCAATATGTATACAAAATGCAATAACATGAAATTCATACAAATGATGATCATATAGGAAATTATATTTTTCCGCAGTAAATGAAATTAATTTATACGTAGGCCCATCATAAATGTTGTAGATATAATTGAATAATTATGCGATCAAACTGGTCAAAAATAATATAATTTGATTATCACTTCTGTTTTGACCAACGAGTGAACATTAATGTCATGTGGTACTACCAAGTCTTCAGTGATCGCTTGTAGCCCCGACGTCATCCACACGACAGATGACATTTCGGTTTCGGACCGTTTTCGGCTTCCGATGCCGCCCGTGTCACTAGAGCCCGCTCTAATGCCACCAGTGGTCCGATAGCGTTTGCTGTGTGGGTGCAAGCTCAGGAATACTGTCGAACATCTTTCATTCTATACATATTCTGTCAAGATGTTTTTGTTTCGTCTACGAAAACGCTAAGCGAGGAGTTTACATATAAGCCTGAAGGGATTCTTTGAATAAACCCCCCAAAAGCCCCCTTTTTACATCGGTCGAACCCTTTGGTTGAAATATTGGGTCCGGTCAACTACTCTCCTCAAGGAAACAAATAAGTATATGTATCTCATCAGCGAAGGCTGGTCATCTTAAAAAATGTGCTCAGCTCCAAGGTGCGATGATCGTAGTAGTGTATGGTTCTGTCTGTGAAGGTCTGGTATGATAACTGACCTGGATACTACATGGTTGACCTATTCGGTAATGCAGAAAATGAGCAATTTTTTGTTACATCGCGTCTGAAGTCTTCGAAACACGTGATGACATTTGCTTCCTGGTCACCGGTTCCAACAACAACAGTACAACGCCAGAAATTTGAATGCACCCCATAATTGGAAAGATGGCGTCATATGATCCCTTCAGATATTTTACCAGACCTGAAATTAAAGACAATATACACAGTAAACAATGCATGTAAATTAAACGACTTGTGGCAATACGAAAGTAGACGAGGTATTGCTGTGGCCAAATATAGACGGACGCCTGATTGAGCTGGGGATTCCCAATCACACAACAGTACAAGGTATAAGTTATTCTAACTCCAACCGTCGGGTAATACGAAGTTCACGAGCGAAGTACACTTCAACAATTCATTGAAGGGCAATACTTCTTCAGAAAAAGCTCTCTAAAGGGAGTGCAAGTGATCATTAACTGGGTTCGGTCGGCGGTCCATCCTCGTATTCTGCACAAATCCGGGATCTAGCTGGACCAATGAGCCCTTCCGGACCACGGCAGACCTTCGTGGACATGATTGCTAATTCATGGGGCCATTGCTTCGCTAAATGATCACTGGTCACTTATGTTTCATTCCCAAGAGCAAATATCTAAGCTATTAATTCGATACTATCTCTGAAGATCCGGTGACCAGCTCAAACAATACAGATGTCTTGTATTTCATTGTAAGCAAGATGCAGCGAACTAAACTATATCGGTTGACAGGACACGTAGACTCGTTTAGACAGATCTAAAGCTAACCTGTCGGACGACTATTCTGGCTTGGTCCTGATTATTGAATAGGATAAGCTCCAGGTGGAACTGATAATGATGAAAGCTATACTTACCGAATAGAGGTTGAGATAGCGCAGCAAAATTCTCCGAAAGAACATTCCCAAACCAAGGCTACTCCAGAATCAGGCCAAAACCGCTGCTTCAAGAGAATGAGAAAGTGCCGATATTATCATTGATGTCGGAGCACCTGAGACCGGGGCAGACACAACACGTGTTGCGATAAATCCATATATTGTCATGGCTAAGGGGAAAGAACAGCAAGAAACCCCACAAATGATTCCGGGAACAAACATCACGTGATGTGGAAGAATCGGTTTCCAAAGTTAGCCAGGAGTTTGAGGCGGGCATGTGCACTTCGGCTTGGTCATTGTGTCCCATACAAAATTGTGTATTTCCCATGAAAATCTCGACTGATATTTGCCGTTTTCTGATGTGCGCGTAATCACACGCTTCACATTCTGGTCTAGAATCATCTCGCCATGCTCATACCGTCAGGTACTTTATGCACCGCTCGGTACTCCCTTCGATGTAAGATTTTGTAAGTTATTCATCTCGCCAAACTCGCCAGTTTTCTCAATACCAGTTTTTTTTATACCGTCAGGTACTTTATGCATCGCCCGGTGCTGTAAATTTGATCAGAAATCATGTGTAATCTAATTTTTGTTCCATGTAGCCTTTCGTTGTGAACTATGTCGTCTGACAGATGTCACGGTCCCTCTAACGTTTATATCCACCAGACTGGCTAGTTTTCGTACGCGCCAAATGCTACCATCCACGCCCATCCTCTGTCAATATCCGCCCTCTGTCTTTTCACCTCACACTCTGTCATATCTTCTATTCACCTTACAGTTTGGACATAAATCAATTGCTCTTACTGTACTCAATCTCACGAAACATCAGTTGTCATCTTGAGGCTGTCCGAGTTATTTGTAAATATCATCAGCGTGTCGAACATGGGTAATACCTCCATGACCCATGTTCCCACACATATGACTTCTCAAAATAAAAGGAGACCAGAGATAAGACAGTTAACAGACTTTTCTAAATAGTAAGATAATAGTGTCTTACATGGTCGAAGATAGCTAGGCTGCAACTGTTAGCTGTGCAAGTGTACTTCCAACAGATCAGTGCCTCCTGGTAGCCCATGTGGTCGCATCGCAGACCCAACATTATCACACGCCCGTTGAGGGGATTTTGACATAATATCAAAAATATTTCCCCAATTGAAGTGCCAGTCGATTTTACAATGTTGGCCGCTACGCAAAGATATTACACACTGATCAACGAGATGATAGATATTGAACTGTTTAATTGCCGAGCAAAACTATAAAAACTCGCCGAGCAAAAAATGAGAGAAAATCGCATTAATTCCATCGTCTCATCTGCACATTTTGCCTTCTTGTTTTTCTTTTTTTTTGAAATAAAATAACTATGTGCGTGAAAAAATGATTCCATGTCTGCTTTCACATGCATGGAGTAAGTTGGCATACAGTATGCGTCATTCTTTCGGCTATTTTACCAAAAGCCTCTACCCCATAAAAACATCAAGATGCGCGTTATCATGCAAGAAACATAGCAAAACTCATACATATTTTGTTAGCCAGGACAGTGATCTTTTGAATAAAATTCGCTGCATGGAATCAATAAAAAGAGTCAATCAGCAGTATAATATAAACTCGAAACGTGTTTCCACATTGGACGTCTTGATACCATCCAATACTTAACGAAATATAGTATAAATATATCGATTTTTGAAGCAGCGTAAGTATAAAAGTGAGGGGTATAGTATAGATATAGTGCAGTATATCTTTCCATAACGATGAAATTCGCTGGACAAACTTTATTTTCACATTTTTTGTCGACCTTTCTTGCCACGTTCGCGAGAGAAACATAGCTGTTGACCTCGTTTTCTTGGCTTCACCCAGTTCAACTGGGATTCAGATCACGTGGTCACGCTTATCCAATCAAGCTAACCAATACCAGGCGTTAATATATATTTAAACTGCAATCGAAAGTTGAAAATATGAGAGGAAAGTGTTATCTTTTCATACATCTGTAGTACTGTTGAAGAAAGCTGATTTATCATGAAACGAAAATGCTAAATGACGTTGGTAAAACTTGTTTGCGATCATACCCGGCAAACGCATTTTGTGGCAGTGAATAATTTGTGATGGTGAGCTCAACAGGTTGTCATATTGTTTGTCCAACAGCCAACGATTGGTTCTGGAGATCTCATGATCTTGCGCCATGTGACTTTGTCGTTGCAATGATAAGGACTTTGCCGAGCTCGCCCATGAGATGGTCTATATAGTCATTTAGTGCATTTTACAAACTTTCCAGAAATACAAAAATGTGCCATAATTTGAAGTATGATATCAACTTGCATAGTATTATTCTATCTATACCGCCATTCCAGAATTGTGTTCTTGTTTGGAAATTGACCACATTTCATTATGTTGACATCTCGTAAAACATGTTTTCATGGAAACAAAAAGTGATCTCGATCATCAGAATTCCCAGAGGATTTGAACAAAATTGATTCGACTATTTATGATATATATCGTAGAATTCAGCATCAGGCGAAAATATCATTTTGAACAACGTTGACACATTATGACAAAATCACGCAATAATAATCGCCTCAAACATGTTTAAATATCACATATTCATTCATTGCATTTTTCAGCCTTTCCGAAAGTATCATATCTTGAAACTCAACGACCAGTCATATATGGTGTTTATCTATCTATATCCCTATTCTAGTACTAGTGCTTTGAAATTCTACCAAGATTACATTATGCTGACAACCTCTGAACTTGTTTTCATAAGGACTGAAAATGATCGCCAATCATCAGTAACGCACGCTCAATATATTTCTAGATGATTTGAGCTGAAAATATGTGATTATTCATGATATTGATCATGAAGTTCCGAGGAGAGTGACAATGGCCTTTTTTAACAATTTTGTTACTTTGTGACGTTTTCATGACGTAATTATTATATCATTAACCCCTTAAATATGTTTCAATGTGATATTGTGATTTAGTTAATTATATAGTCTTTCCGGAAAAAACAAAAAAGCAAATATGCCTTAGCTTCCAGTACTATAACTATTCACATGGCGTTGTTATACCCCGTTCATTTTCAATTGTGTTCCAGTGTATAGAAATTCCACCACGTTACATTACATTGCTGACAGCCCATAAATATGTTTTCATGAAGATAGAAAATGATCTCTGATCATCAGTAATGCATGCTTAACACATTTTTAGGTCTTTTGAGCAAAAATAATGATTATTTATGATATTGGCCATGGAGTTCAGAAGAAATCATTGTCATATCATGACGTCATGATGACGTCATCATCGCCTCAAACATGTACAAATGTGTTATAGTCATTTAATGCATTATATAGCCTTTCCAGAAATACCAAATACGTCAAAGTTTGAAGTATTATGACTATTGACATGATGTTTTTCTATCCAAACCCCCATTTCTCAAACTGATTTTCATACCACAACGCCAGAGTTTTATTGTCCCATAAATCCCAAACGCCCCCATGTCTGGTGTGCAAACAATTGGTTTTCAACATATGATAGACTTTCAGAGAAACATAGTCGGCAGATTCCCCTGTGCTGTGAGGTGAACCTGTTGTTGTCTCACAGACTAATAAAAAAAACGCCACATACTACAGGAAGGTCGACAAATGACAGCTGTTTTTATTTATACTTATATCTATGGTTAATAAAACCATAGAAGATTGAGTCAGCTCGGATAGTAGAAGGGGGTTGAAAGTATTTCATTACAAGTGTGCGTGTACATCAAAGCGGGTTTACAAAAGGTCATTGGAGAAACATATCACTAACATGGTTAACATTGGATATTCTGGACTTTACGAACTACACCCAACTTCCAGGCTTGTTTACTATTTATCGATTTGGGAAAAGCTTTCATTCCATAACTATCGTTTCATAAAAAGAAATCACTCTAATGTGTAGAGTTGCCCGACCAATAACATCGATAATCTGTTAGAGGCAAATCCTGAAAAGTTTCATATTATGTTTTATGAAAAGAACAATGTAAATTCCGATCTGGGAGTAGGAAAAATTAGTCTTGAGTCCCGATGGTCAATTTATACCGTGATTCAACATTAAGGACCACGTCAATCAAGTGTGCAAGAAATTTGGAAGACAGCTGAATGCGCTAAGAGGAATATCAAAATATCTTAATGTTAAAGCTGAGGTTGCTATCTTCCAGACATATACGACGGCTGGCCTGTTTTTTTGACCACCGGTCTGGATGAATATGAACAAAACGGATATGACCCTGGTACAAGAACGGGCAAGCTTCTTGTCGGAACGAGTTTAAACATCTAACCAGCTCCTGTGATATTTAACTTTTTGACCGACTACGAAACTGATATGTGATGATTTTAGTGAATTGATTTTAAGCAATGTATATCCCATCAATCTATCTTTGTTCATATATTTGTTACTTGTTGTTTCATATGTATTTTCATGTCGATAATAATAAAGCCCAGTGAGCTAATGTTGTCCTTTATCAACATCGACAATAAAGACGACAAGCTGATATGGAGAAAAGTCCACCACGAAGCAAGTTGTATAATGGAAATAATTTTCGAGAGAAAGAATTTATCCGTCGGGAATCGAAGCTTCCGAAGCTAGTACAATGTATCTGATCAGCTAAAACTGGTTAACCTGAAAAAAAAAATGTGCTCAGCTCCAACGTGCGATGATCCTAGTAGTGCTGTATGGTTCGGTCTGCGAAGGTCTGATATGAAAACTGCCGTGGATACAAAATACTTGACCAACTCAGTAATGCAGAACAAGGGCATGAATTTGTTATATCGCGTCTGAAATCTCAGGAACACGTGATGACATTTGCTTCTTGGCGACTGGTTCCAACAACAACAGTGCAACGCCAGCAATTTGAATGCACCCCATAATTGGGAAGATGGCGTCATATGATCCCGTCAGATCTTTTACCAGACCTGAAATTGAATACACAGTAAACAATGTACGTAAATTAACTACCTGTGACAATACGAAAATAAACGCGGTATTGCGATGGCCAAATACGGACCCTTGACTGAACTGGGGATTCGAATACAAGCGTCTAATCGACGAAAATCACACATCAGTACAAGGCTCTTAAGTTATTCTAACTCCATCCCTCAGGTAAATATGAAGTTCACTAGCGAAATATATATCTTGAAGAGAAGTTCTCTAGTGATTCTGACAGTATCTACACCTTGACGCGTAGTTATGCTTACTTGTACGGATACTTGTGTAAAGGATTGAATTAGTGAACTCTTCCTGACTGGATTCGATAGCGCATTCGGTAGAGCAGGGAGACGCTATCAACTAATTCGTGAGTTCGATTCACATCTGAGACAGCGTGTTTCACAATGTAGGAATATAAATATATTATAATTTATCCCTGAATATGACTGCAGTAATTAGTTGAAACATTGTATAGGCTTATATGGAACCGATATTGCTTTGTTTTAATACTGATGTATAGTATTTTATCCAACAATTCAATTAGGGATTCATTTTATGACAATACTTCATATCTTCAGAAAGAGCTATCCCAGGAGAGTACAAAGGATCATTAACTGGTTTGGTCGGTTACCAATTATTGTCATCTGCGTAAATCTGTGATCTAGCTGGACCATTGAGCCCTTTCTGGCCATGTACGACCTTCGTGATGATTGCTACTTCATAGGACCATTGCTTCGCTAAATGATCACTGGTCAGTTATGTTTCATCCCCAAGAGAAAATATCTCTACTGTTCTTTCAATACTATCTCTAAAGATCCAGTACACAGTTCAAGCAATACAAATGCCTTGAATTTCATTGTAAGCAAGAATCAGCGAACTAAAGTATACTGTTTGACTGGACACCTGTGCTAGTTTAGGCAGAACTAAAACTACCTGATGGACGACTACCCTGGCTTGGTCTTATAGATTATTGAATCGAACGAATCTCCAAATGGAACTGATAATGATGAAATGTATACTCACCGAATAGAGGTTGAGATATCGCAGCAGAAATACCCCGAAAGAACATTCCCAAACCAAGGCCCCTGGCCAGAACCCCTACTCCAAGAGAATGAGCCAGTGCCGGCATTATCATCAATGTTGGAGCACCTGAAACTAGGGCAAACACAACACTTATTGCGATAAAACCCTGAATTGTCATGGCAAGGGGAAAGAAACAGCAAGAAAGCCCACAAATGATGCCGGACACAAGCATCACGTGATGTGGAAGAATCGGTCTTCTGTCAGCAAGTAGACCAGAAACAATCCGCCCTATGATATCACAGCCCCCCATTATGGACAAAACAATGGCAGCTTGTTCTCGGGGAATACCGCGAGATTCGATTAATGGAACGAGAAATATTGTTTGATTAAGGTAGGTGATATCTGAGAATACACCGGATGTCAAAAACATAAGATAAATGTGATTTCTAAGAAGAGAGATGTCAAACAGGTCTCGAAGCAACTCTCTAATTCCCAGTGTTTGTTCGCGTTTAACGCCAGTAGATGGAGATTGAACTCGGGTCAAACGATCGTCATCGGTGTTATCGTTTGCTTCAACGTTTTTATAACCATTAGTGTCATTTTGTTGTATCAAACTTCTACTTGATTCGATTTCGTCGCATTCTTTCTTTCCATTGTTTCTTTCAGACATACGTGAGGAGGGACCTCCATCATCTGTATTAGTAGCAATTTCAGTTTCAGAACAGCGTTTTCTGCTGTTTTCAGTTATATATTCGTGATCATTGAAGAGGTTGCTGGTTTCTATATGGTCGATACTGCCTTCAGCTCGTTTCAGTTTCTTGCCATATTCAGGACTATACCTCCCGCCTCCAATAAATGCAATACCAATGTCGTCTGCTTTCCTGGGTTCTTCGCTCCTACCATCTGAACCTCGGCCATCCTTTCCACACTTTATGGACGCGCCACTGTGACTAGCTGTTTCCAGTTGTTGTTCTCTGTCTGGAGCAGACATTGGTCTTAGCACAGCACCGCAGATGACTAGATTAAGACACAGACCTCCGAATATTAGTAGTGTGCCTCGCACAGAATACTCCGCCATTAAGTAAGTGAAGAGAATTGGGACGACGATCATGCCGACACAGCCTCCACAAGATGTCAAGCTGTACACACGTGATCTACGCTTATCAAAGTACTTTCCCATAGCGGCATTTGATGGACTGACCAGAAGCGCCATTCCAATTCCTGAAATAGATATAACAATGAACAGATCATCGTGGTCAAAAGAAGTCATAAGAGGTCAACAAAAACGTTGAAATTTGTGTGAAAATAGCATGATTCAACCATTACCAAGTAGGTAATGAGAACGTGAGTCATCAAGGCGGTCAGAGAAATAAACTATGTGTAAATGAGACTATTTCTTGCACCAAAATCTACCATGCTTTTGTTGGTAATTAAACTGTCTGATCTAAACAATGTAGCTAGTTGCTGAAGTGTTCGATTATATTCGAGGTTGATTGATTTTTCTATGAAATCAGTTAAAGCCTACCGGGAAGAAGGCCCAAGCTAACGATCAAAAACTCCAGGCTGGTTGCAGAAAAGGATACAACAAAACCAATACAAATCAGGAGACTTCCGACTATCACAACTTTCCGTTCTGTGAATCTTTCTGACAGCGTCGTACTCACTGGACCTGGAAGAACAAAATAATAACTGAGAACATTACACTCACCAAACTGAGTGGCCCATGGAGTTGTGCAGCATGATATTACGAGAGATACGCCAACCCTCCCTTTCAAACATAGAATATATATTTTGGTGTCGGATATGGAGGTGAAAGTATATGAAGACAAGAAATGTATAGTGTCTTCATTAATCCTACCTGGCCTGGCCTGCGCTATCTCCGGAACAACAGAAAATGGAGAGCTGAAACTCCGTGACTTTATAGTTTATCATATTGGAGTCATTTTGAGCCTATTTACATGACCCCACGAGCAGTGGATGGATAAATTCAAGATGGCGACCACGTGGGGTACCAGAAAAGTGATTTTTTTCGTCATATTTCTTCAAAATTTCTGCTTTTCCGCGTTGAAAAGTGGACAAAAACTATTTTACTTCACATCACATTAATATTTACTAATTTATCACGCAGATTTTGCGGAGAAATTGCATGAATAAAAATATCGGAAAATCTGACCGAAAAATCGACCAAAAAATGCCATTTTTGAAAAAGACGTCACTGCGACGTCATCGAAGCGGCCATCTTTGATTTTTTACATTTTCTGGTAGAGCTTGACCCAAGGGTATGGTGTGGTAAGTTTCAGCCCCCTAGCTCAAGGGGTAAGAAAAATAATTAACCCCCCTCCCCAGGCCAGGATACGTCCCAAAAAGCCCAGGCCAGATAGGGTTAAGAGGGAGGATAATACATGAATACAGTTTTATCAAGTATGTGATGAATGATTTAGCTTTTAAAAGGGCGGTGTTAGTTTGTGAAATCCTTCGAGTTACATTTAACATTACAGTTCTTTCATTGTTCTGCATATCAATAGTATTGGACGAGTCACTGTCATGGCCGATATTGATAACTCCAGCTCATCCATTTATTATTATAGCACAGTCCATTCTCACGGCTGAGATTAATCAACTCACAAATTAATGCCGTCCTCTCACATACCGTACCTATTATTATAGGACAGGCCACTCTTACTGCAGAGATTAATGAAGTCGTAGACGCTGAATGGTCAAACATCTCCAGGAAGGCCACATACAAAAGTCCGAAGCTTCTGCTATATCCACCGAGTAGCAGAAATCTTAGGAACGACCCTGGAATAAATAGACACTCCCATTATTCATCAAAATCGAATTAAGTGATACCCGAAGTCTTCAACTCACGAAGCCGAAATACTAACACGTCAATAGGGTGGTATTTAGGGTGAAAATTATTAAAACTATGATCGTATATGTGGTCACTTCAGATTGGGCCTTTTTTGAGTATGTTACAATAACAGCTGCCGCTTTGATTTGCCCTGTTCACATTAACAGTGTATGGATTTATATCTAAAATGAAAGAACTTTTTTTTCATTGTGGAGCACCGTTCAGGCTGCTATTCCAATACAGAGACTAAATAATAATATCCCCCTTTGTTTTGAAATCCTGTCTATATAAATCTGCTGCATAGTCTGTAGACATAATGAAAGTGTAGAAAGAATTTTGTATTACTTTTGCTTTTCCTACACCCTACGTACGACAATAACACATTTCGCGGGGACCCAGTCCGACATAGGTGAAGCAGTAAGCCTGATCAGGGATATGTTTGAGGGAATTATCCAGGTGACGCTGTGAACAGGGGTAGGTAGGAATAGACTGACTGACAATGTTGATCTTTGCCATCCCCAGCTTTAATATGCAGGGTGAGAATGTGTACATATAGATCGAGTATTTAAACTGGAATATGATTTCGTCAACACTGAAACGATCGGAATGGCTCTGTGTTATTAAGGCCACCCCCCCCCCCCCGAAGGGGAGGGGGCCTTCTTGGAATGGGTTTAGTCTATGGGTCAGTTGGGCTTGGTTTTCAAGAATTTCCGAGAGAACGAAGCAGAATTCAGAGTTCAAACCCCTGGCAAAAATGTAGAGGAAGTTTAGATCTAGTTTGGGATTGAATTTGGGCTGTCTCAGATGAACGGAAGTGTGTCTTTCAAGCCTAAATTGTTCATCTAAAATTCTGAACCGGAAGTTTGAAAACTGAAAAATACCAACAACGACTGCGGAAACGTCTTCGCGCATACTGTAAAATGAGCTAGTCTCGCGAGACTTTTACGAGAAAAATTTATACAGCCTCCTTTCTGAGATTGCCTGGCAAACGGAAGCCCTCAAAATAATGTCTTTCTTAATTTCCATGAAGATAGTTTGTCATCTGGCCTTCTTCTCACCGACATTACTGACCATTTTCCCATATTCCATATCACAAAATCCCAGCTAATATCACCTAAAAAAAATTTGCATCTTACCTATCGTAATACATCGTCTGATCAGAGAGCTCTATTTGCTGAAAAATTGGAAAATATTAATTGGAATGAAGTGATGGATGACCACACTGATGTGAACACATCGACAAACTTGTTTCTGAATGACTTTAATACTGTATACAATGAATGCTTCCCACTTGTCACAAAAACGTCAGAAAAAACAAAAATCACCAAACCCTGGATTACATTTGCGTTACTTACATCAATTAGAGAAAAAAACAGACTCTTTCGATTACACTTATCTGCTTCAAGTCCGACCATTTCCCGTGAATACAGACAATATAGAAATAAACTCAATCATATATTAAAAATAGCCAAGAAACAATACTATGAAGATAAATTTAATCTCTACAACCATGACATTAAAAATACTTGGAAAGTCTTGAACCAACTGATGAACCGATCCAAAGTAGCCTTTCTGCCAAAAACATTTAAAATTAACGGTCTGGATACAGACAACCCTTCCGTTATTTCCAATCACTTTAATGATTACTTCAGTACAGTTGCCTCTAAACTTGCATCAAAGATTACTAATACCTCTGTTGATTACAAAGATTATCTAACTGATAATTTTGAACAAAACCTGGACCTTAACCCTTGCACACCCAATGAAGTTATCGAAGTTATCGCCGATCTGAAAAATAGTTCGGCTGGAATTGACGGCATACGAATATCACTAATAAAACCCATTGCTCATTTGATAGCCTTTCCACTGTCTCACATTATAAACATATCATTTCAATTAGGCAAAGTTCCTGACGCAATGAAAATCGCTAGAATTACACCTATCTATAAATCGGGAATGAAAGATATTGTTGATAATTATCGGCCAATATCCGTGCTCCCTTGTTTTAGTAAAATTGTTGAAAAAATTGTGATAACAAGAATGCTAACATTTTTGGAAGATAATAACATTATATGTTCTCATCAATTTGGCTTCCGACCGAATCACTCTACATCGCATGCAGTTCTATCCTTATTTGACAAGTTAGTATCCGCTCGAGAAAACAAACAGTACAGCATTACCACCTTTCTGGACCTTTCAAAAGCCTTTGACACGGTTAACCACAATATTCTCCTAAATAAATTAGATTACTATGGTTTCCGGGGCAAGTGTAATGATTGGTTTCAAAGTTATTTAACTTCACGATCCCAATGCGTTTCGTACAATGATACATTATCGTCGCTTAAATCTATCAGTTGTGGAGTTCCACAAGGCTCAATTTTAGGACCAATACTTTTCCTTTTGTATATAAATGATATTTCTTATGTTACCCAACTCCTTGATATTATACTTTTTGCAGATGACACGAGTGTTACCCTGTCTGATAGCGACCCAAAACTACTAGTGGAAATGATTGTTGAGGAATTGGAAAAATTACAAACTTGGTTCTCTTGTAACAAATTGTCACTAAATGGTTTGAAATCAAAATTTATGTTTATTAAGCCATCTAGACGCCGTGCATGCAATTTCAAACCTAAAATATCTATATGTGGTACTGAACTCGAGCAAGTCTCCCATTTCAAATTTTTAGGGGTGCATTTTAATGATCGTCTCAATTGGACAACACACATTGACGAAATACGAAAAAAGATTTCAAGAAACATTGGCGTTATCAATCATATCAAATCTACTCTGAACAAAAAGTCGCTCTATATACTATACTATTCCCTAATCTATCCATATCTATCATATTGCAACATTCTATGGGGGAATACGTATCCAACTCATATCGAGCCCTTGAAACGATTACAAAAAAAGATTGTTCGTATAATCATGTCAGCCGACAAGCTAGCTCATACAGATCTACTTTTTAAAGAGTTGAATATTTTGCCAGTTGCCAGTTTAAACGATCATTTAATTTCGTTGCTCGTGCACAAGTTTTCATTTCATAATCACTTGTTACCCATTTCACTTCGAGATTGCTTTATCAAGATATCAGCTATCCATTCCTATCCAACTCGACAGTCTACCATAAATATAGTCTATCGTCCATTTTACTCATCGGATCTTTCATACTATTCGGTTCAGATAAAGGGACCTCGGTCGTGGAACAGTTTGCCCCGGGTCAGGTCAAGGTGCTAAGGTGAAATCGAAGTGTGAAGACGTATTTTGTATTCTCTGTGCTTTGTTTAACATAATGGCTATTGATCTGGAGCGTTTGGCGTGTACTGTGAGAGTTGTGATTTCGGGACCAATTAGATCTCCCAGCTTGTTCCGTGAGTGTTTTGTGAAGGCGTTTGTGAGAGCAGGGTTTGATGTGGCGGATATTCGGGCATTGGGACAAACAAAATCACCTAGAGAATGGTTCCTTGAGCTGATGACACGAGATGTTACGAGCAAAGTGCTGGAGGTGGACTTTCTGAACTGTGTTCAGTTTGAAGTTCATTTCATGCAGTACTCACACCGCAGAGTTGAAGTTTTTGTGCGCTGGTTACCTGGCTTTGTGAACACAATTACAGTGGCCCAATTCTTTAAGCAATACGGAAAAGTGCAGTCTGTCGACAGCAATTCAGCACCGTCATACAACTTCGAGTCGGACGTCATCAAAGTGGTCCTGACACGTGATGTCGAAGCTGTAGATGCCATGCCATACGAGTGTGTTATTGGAGGTAATGCTGCTCAGTTGTCCGTGGTAGGCCGCCTACCCCAATGTTGGCGCTGTTGGAAACTAGGACACACGGCAAAGTGGTGCGAGAATTTTGGGAAGAAAGTTCTGAAGAAAGGTGAGGAAGAGGAAAACATATATGAGGCAGAAACAGAGGTGGATAGTAACACTGATATGGACTGTGATAGCGAGGAGAGTGGAGTGGTGATGACAGAGGAGAAATTGGTTGAAGCTGGGGTGAAGGAGGTGGTGGAGAACGTGGTGGAATGGTGTATGGACGGGGTGACGGATTACGTGGTGAAGGAAGAGAAGGAAAGAATGGCGGCAATTAAGTGTGAGGAGAGAGTAGTGGACGAATTGATATGTGAGGCGGAGGAGGCTGTGAGAAAGGCCAAAGTCAAGATACCTGTCCAAAAATATACAGACGACGAAGTAAGTGATATCTTGAGCTCCCTCACACCGGAATTATTAGTACGGAAATCTCCAGAAAAATCATTTAACCGATATGAGGCGGAAATTGCCGAGAGAAAGAAGAAACGTGACGGACTTAGAGACAGAAGTGTTCGATCAAAAAAAAGTTGAGAATTGGATGTGAAAAGTAAAGCTGAAAAACCAACAAAAAAAGTTAAAAAATTTCAAGATCTGGCGCGCATAATTCCGATGAATTGAAAGCGCCATCCAAATTAAAAGAAGAAGAAGAACAGTTTGCCCCCTAAGTTAAAATCTACTCCATCCTTGTCACTGTTTAAATCGCAATCGCAATCTTATTTTAACAATATTTAAGTCCCTAGTGTATTACGTTATAATACCACACATAGTTTCATTTGATTATGGTAGATTTTCTGTGGACCACAAGGTTCTTGTTTTATTTATACAAATGGTATCAGCTGCCTGTCATTCCTACATGCATATTTATATTCGTCAAATTCATGTATGCTTAATATTAATTTAATTAATTTGGGATAGAACAAGCCCTTCGGGGTTTTATTCCCGCCAAATGCTGTATACTGATTTATACACAATATTACATCTGGTGAATAAAGTACTGATACTGATACTGAAATGTTTAACGTAGCAAAGTCACACGAGGATTCCCGGCATCAGACCACTTGTCGAAAATGGCGGCGTAAATGAGCACAGTACTGTGCCGAATATAAAACGAGAAAGAAATAATACTCAATCAAGGTTGCCAGTGATGTGAACTCTTTAAGCACGTTTGCAGTAAGGTATAGTTCTTGAGGATAAATATTCGTGTCTTTGCTGATGTACGACCATCGCATGATCGCGACAGCGAGGCATAAAATTTCCGAGAGGCGAGACGACGGTTGAGGTGACATAAACAGGTGTTAATTCGTTGATCAAGTTGTTTTGTGAATTCATTCGTCATCGATCTGATACCAAGTTACATGGACAGAATTCATACCCGTTGGTTATACTTATTGGTTATAATCCCCGAGAGAGAAGAGAGGTGGGTGTCTTCGCTAAGACGGCAGCATGGAGTCGACGGCATGTGTTTTTGGTTGTGAACTATATCATCTGACATCTGACTTTGTCCTGTAACGGTTATACTCTCCAGATTGGCTAGTTTTTTGTACTCACCAAATGCTACCATCCACGCCCATCCTCCGTCAATATCCGCCCTCTGTCTTTTCATCTCACACTCTGCTGCCATATCTTCGGTTCAGCCCGACACGCATCCAATTGCCCTGACGGTACTTAATCTCGCCCAAAGCCATGCAGTATTTGAAACATCAGTTGTCTGAGATCTTTGTAAATATCACCTGTCGAACATGGATAATCTCGCCATGCCCCATATTCCAACACATTTGACTTCTTAAAATAAAATGAGACCAGAGATAAGACAGATAAAAGACTGTCCTAAATAGGGAGATAATAGTGTCTTACATTGTCGAAGGTAGCTAGGCCGTAAATCTGTTGACCGTGCGGAAGATTGGAATAGATCATTCCATGATTCGAGAAATGTATGTACATGGATGAATAATCTAATTTTCTTCCTAATGCACACCCAGGTTATCTTTGAATTGTTCTGAAAAAGTGATATATATATATATACATACACATTCCAAGTTATATGGAACCTGTTGTAAACTGCCATTCCTGACGATGACTTGAATACATATATGTCGAAATGTTGATCTACAATATGCTTTTGGCTAATATATTCGGAGTCACCCTTCTCCTATACTGAGAACGTGTGTGTTCATACTCTGTAGTTGCTACACTCCTTATGATACAGTGCCATTTTTTACGTTCTATTTTAGCATCAGTTTTGAACGAAATATAATTAAATATATATGTACGGATAGCTGGAACCTTGTTGAATGTTATTATCATTCCGGGGAAAAGCAAAATCACTTCTAAATTTTTTATTCTTGGAGTGGAACGACGAAAGGCTGGTATATCATCCTTCAGGTGTTTTGTTATTAAAACTGTAATCTCCAAATGATAACTTCCATTCACATATTTTTGGAAATCTCCGTCGACGATCAGATTCTCTGACAACCAATCTGACTTACCTGTCATTTCCAATAGTTTCTCATTCAAATAAATTAGCAGTTCAAAACTAGAAAATAAACATGGACAATATTTGTTTAATAATCACAGTTTCTATAATCGAATTATATAAAGCCTTTAAAATAGAGTTTCTTGCAGAAGAACCGGGTTTATATAATCTTAATGGCTTTAGTGAAGAACGAGTGTTACAACCTATGGAATGTCATCTGATATCGAATTCGGAAGTTGCCGAAATACATGAAAGGCTTTATTTATGCTCTGAATTTTCCTGATGAATTTGAATGGCTTTATGGTTCAGAACATGGCGTCATATCGCTTCAGTATTGACTGATGATAGAAACATTTCATTGGTTAAAAAAATAATTGAAATTGTGATCACAGGCTGGAACATGAATAAGCATTGTCATTATATACGAGTTGTCAGAGCATTCCCATCATAGCTCTCTAGATTTGTATCTAATACCGCTTATGCCGGTGCTAGGGGCCGTGTGGTCATATCATCCAAGTTGCCACATGAACACGTACAATAAAAGCGTACCTGAGATAAATTCTTGGTATGTGCTTTAGAATAGGTTAACCGGAGCACTTTTCTGTGAAGTCATGTGACTCTGTCCGTATGTTGGCACCTCTTCCCACTTCCCTTATATGTGTTGTACTGTTTACCTGTATATGGCGAGATTCTGCTGGTGGACGTTTCGTCCCCGAGGCCCGCCCCTTGTACAGACCTTTTGGTCTTTGATATATGCTGGCATTTGTGGGAAGTTGATGCTGGGTCGACATCGGTCTTTTGTGTTAAATGCCGCCATTTTCATCTGACGACGATACAGCTCACCAATCCCCAGTTTACGAGTTGTCACAGCGAAACAGCTCAACAATTACCAATATACGAGTTGTCAGAGCATTCCCATCATAGCTCTCTAGATTTGTATCTAATACCGCTTATGCCGGTGCTAGGGGCCGTGTGGTCATATCATCCAAGTTGCCACATGAACAGGTACAATAAAAGCGTACCTGAGATACAACACATATCACGAATCGTTAGATTCTTGGTATGTGCTTTAGAATAGGTTTACCAGAAGACTATTCTGTGAAGTCATGTGATGCAGTCAGTATGTCGGCACCTCTTCCCACTTCCCTTATATGTGTTGTAATTTTTACCTGTATATGGCGAGATTCTGCTGGTGGATGTTTCGTCCCCGAGGCCCGCCCCCTGTACAGACCTTTTGGTCTTTGATATATGTTGGCATTTGTGGGAAGTTGATGCTGGGTCGACATCGGGCCTTACAGACTAGTCTTTTGTGTTAAATGCCGTCATTTACATCTGACGACGATACAGCTCACCAATCTCCAATGTACGAGTTGTCACAGCGAAACAGCTCACCAATTACCAGTATACGAGTTGTCAGAGCATTTCCATCATAGCTCTCTAGATTTGTATCTAATACCG
This sequence comes from Hanleya hanleyi, assembly GCA_036873755.1. Classification (NCBI taxonomy): domain Eukaryota; kingdom Metazoa; phylum Mollusca; class Polyplacophora; order Lepidopleurida; family Hanleyidae; genus Hanleya; species Hanleya hanleyi. The sequence continues at coordinate 155,268 of JAVTVY010046168.1, read as the reverse complement.
CTTATGCCGGTGCTAGGGGCCGTGTGGTCATATCATCCAAGTTGCCACATGAACAGGTACAATAAAAGCGTACCTGAGATACAACACATATCACGAATCGTTAATTCTTGGTATGTGCTTTAGAATAGGTTAACCAGAAGACTATTCTGTGAAGTCATGTGACGCAGTCAGTATGTCGGCACCTCTTCCCACTTCCCTTATATGTGTTGTAATTTTTACCTGTATATGGCGAGATTCTGCTGGTGGACGTTTCGTCCCCGAGGCCCGCCCCCTGTACAGACCTTTTGGTCTTTGATATATGCTGGCATTTGTGGGAAGTTGATGCTGGGTCGACATCGGGCCTTACAGACTAGTCTTTTGTGTTAAATGCCGTCATTTACATCTGACGACGATACAGCTCACCAATCCCATGTACGAGTTGTCACAGCGAAACAGCTCACCAATTACCAATATACGAGTTGTCAGAGCATTCCCATCATAGCTCTCTAGATTTGTATCTAATACCGCTTATGCCGGTGCTAGGGGCCGTGTGGTCATATCATCCAAGTTGCCACATGAACAGGTACAATAAAAGCGTATCTGAGATACAACACATATCACGAATCGTTAGATTCTTGGTATGTGCTTTAGAATAGGTTAACCGAAAGACTATACTGTGAAGTCATGTGACTCTGTCAGTATGTCGGCACCTCTTCCCACTTCCCTTATATGTGTTGTAATTTTTACCTGTATATGGCGAGATTCTGCTGGTGGACGTTTCGTCCCCGAGGCCCGCCCCCTTTACAGACCTTTTGGTCTTTGCTATATGTTGGCATTTGTGGGAAGTTGATGCTGGGTCGGCATCGGGCCTTACAGACTAGTCTTTTGTGTTAAATGCCGTCATTTTCATCTGACGACGATACAGCTCACCAATCCCCAGTTTACGAGTTGTCACAGCGAAACAGCTCAACAATTACCAATATACGAGTTGTCAGAGCATTCCCATCATAGCTCTCTAGATTTGTATCTAATACCGCTTATGCCGGTGCTAGGGGCCGTGTGGTCATATCATCCAAGTTACCACATGAACAGGTACAATAAAAGCGTATCTGAGATACAACACATATCACGAATCGTTAGATTCTTGGTATGTGCTTTAGAATAGGTTAACCGAAACACTTTTCTGTGAAGTCATGTGACTCTGTCAGTATGTCGGCACCTCTTCCCACTTCCCTTATATGTGTTGTAATTTCTACGATTCGAGAAAATCAGGTTATCTTTGAAGGACATGACGACAAATAAACATTCCAAAAGTGAATGGCCATAATAGCATTTGTATTATGTTAATTTCAAAAGCTTTTATATTACATGCCATTTCGAATGTTGCCAGAAATTGTAATCGGCCATTGTTTATCAGATGTCATAAATGCACCGCTACTTAGCCATAGATTAATAAAAATATAAATGTATCTAGCTATATTTTTCCCCCAAACCCCTCGGGTCCAAGTGGTCTAAGGCGTCTACCTGGTATCGCTAGCCCCACACTCCCTGAACCGGTAAGGGTTCAAGCCCCGCTTGTGCATGTGTGAAAGTTTGCCAATTACTTGCCGACAGGCGGGGGTTCCGTCACCATCCGAACTGGCTGTCACTATATGAGTGAAATAATTTTGAGTGTGACATTAAATAAAAAAAAACACTGATTCAATCACTTTAAATGTCTTTTCTTTGATATCATCGACAGTCATGCACCTCTCCGCGAAAAGAGGGTGAAGGAAAATTTACTACCCTGTATCAACGACGAAGTTTTGAATAAAATGCGAAAGCTGGACTGTCTACTTGAGAAATTTGAATCGTCGTGTGATTCTTCCTGCTTCGAAGCTTTTAAACGTAAAAGAAATTTTCTCGTGGGATTTATGCGGCGTGTGAAGAGCGATTTTTACAAATCACTAATTGAAGAAAACAGATTTGATCTTAGATCGCGGTGGAGAACGATTAAATCAATTCTTCCATCTAGTAAGTCATCGCAAATTAATACCATTTGTGTCGTCAACGACGATCTCGCTAATCCTACGCAAATGGCAAATGCTGTAAACAAATACTTTGTGAACATCGGTAAACAACTGAGTGAGAAAGGTAAATCTAGTGATACATGTTGTTAACCTGATGAGTTTGTATCTAGAATAATGGAAAGAAATCAGTTCACCATGCCCAAAGCGCCTGATTAATTTGTTTTCAACGAAATTTGCACTATGAAATCTTGTAAATCTGCAGACTTAGACGGCATTAGTGTTAAATTATTAAAGATTGCCGCGTGTGCTATTTCCGCTCCGTTGTTAATGTTAATTAGTTTATCCCTGCAGACTAGACCGGTTCCTCTGGACTGGAAAACAGCTAAAGTTGTGCCCATTCACACAAGTGGCGACAAATCCGACGTAACAATTATAGGCCCATAACAATACTCCCTCTTATGAGTACAATTGTGTTTACGGCAGTACACATTGCTATGCACACACATCTTGGACCCAATAGTTTACTTTCTAAAACCGAGTCAGCCTCAGGAAAGAGCATTCTACTGCCACAGCCTTATCAAAAGTGTATAATGATTTACTGGAAAACATCGACAAAGGAAAATTGACTGTCGCTATTATGATTGACCCCCGTAATGCGTTTGACACCGTCAGCCATCAGCTCTTGTTAAGTAAATTGAAAGCATATGGTATCGTGGGGAAGGCACAGAAGCCAATGCGTGTCATTAAGAGGCGTCATGTCTGACCCTATGACAGTTACCCTGGGGGACCCTCAGGGCTCCATTTTAGGGCAGTTGATATATGTTATATTCGATGAATACCTTATTTTTAAAGCCATGTGGACACATTGTGCAAAAAGCTATCGAAGAAATTAGGTATGCTGGAAAGGATAAACCATTTGTTACCTGCCGATTTATGTAGATCAGCAGTTCCACATAATACTGCACACTAGTTCAACCATTCATCCATTACTGCGCTGTTGTCTGGGCCAATTGTGACAAAGGTCTCTTAGGCCGGATTGAAAATCTTCAAGAATAATTCTTCAGAAACCATATTTAACCCCTTAGCATGATATGTTTGTTGTGTTAAAATAGATATCCATTTCTAATCGAATTGAGTACTTGTGTTTAAGGCCGTTAAAAGTTTGGCTTCGAAATACTTAAATGACCACTTTACTAAAATTACGACACAGAGTATCATTCGTTCTATGACCCATGGGGACCTGACTGTGCCCCGCTCGAGAACAGAAATGTACAAAAAGAGTGTCATTTTTTACGGTCGAAAAATGTGGAACCAATATTCGTGTCATACAAGGGAATCCCCTACTGTACAATCTTTTAAACATAGATTCTTAAACACATGTATTCGTAGCTAATATACACGTTCTGCTTTTATTTTAAACATAACTTGAGATAGTACTGATAGGCCTACTCTTTTAACATCCTTGTTAATTTTAATCTGAAATCTTATCGTGTACTGGTAGTTTATTCTGTACTTTTAGTATATTGATTTTCATTTCGGTGTGTATTGCTACGTTTGAATTTTAACTCGTCTATACATGTGTACAGCACTAATATTACCTACTGAGCCTTGTGGTAGAATAGCCTTTGGCTATACAAGCTATCCAGTATAAATGAAGTTATCCTATCTTATCTTATCTTACATGTAAATTGGTCAAGTATCAAGACTATTTTTATGTCTGCATTTTTTCTATCTAAAATCTATATTATCAGGTTAGTTTGCCTAGAAATATGTACATCTCAAAGCCTATAGGCTCTAGTTTATAATAACGTTTAAGAATGCTGATCATTACAGCCAGACTCAAAATAAGGCAAGTAAAGAATTCTTGCTGAGGCTGTATGTTGAATGATCCCGACAGTTACATACATACATCCGGCATTAGTTAGCTAGTCATTGCCCAAATTGTGTTTGCCTAAGCTACGTCTTGAACGACAGATCATGCAGAGACATTGGAGAATGTACATGTAGGCATATTTGTGTTTTTCTATGTTCTAAGAACTACACAATTCACATGATGAGTTGCAAGCGCTCGTGATTGGCCAGTTATAGTTATTTCTCTACAAATGTTTTTTGTTTAATATTCAATAGCTTCGCATATGGTCAAAGGGATATAAGTTCGTTAGTTGTTTGCAAGTAAATGGCGTATTTTCTTATTAGCCAGCCCATTATCAAACCAGGGCTGGTTAAATTATTCAATAAAGGTGGATGGCTAAATTACGTCACCACTGGTAACTGCTATGTAGTTTATATAGAATGTATCTGCAGCATAGCGGATACTTCCATCTCTAGAAGAAAGGAGTTCGCGTTTGTTTTGAATATAAGCAGGAGTTTACTGAAAAAATAGTGAACCGTGATCAAGATATTACTCCGCCCTTAAGATGTTCCTGTCCACGTGGAATATAAGTTCATCTACATCTAACTGAAGTTAGTTCCATCCGCGGATCCGGTTCAATTCTCAGCTGTTCACATAATCGGCATCGACGAAATCCTAACTGGGATACGCCTAAATAAATTACAATGCACAAGGGAGCCTTGTTCCATTAGAAGCGGTCATTACGAGCCCTTAGACTATGGCCTTGATGTAGAACTGTTTTTAATGAGGGGGGGCAAGGGGGGGGCGAGGGGTAGGCGATCGTGTGAACGTAAAAAAAATATCTCTAGTACGGAGAAAAAAGAAAAAATAGTCCAAATACGAAGAACGAAGAAAAAACAATTCGTGAGGAATTCAAGTGTGTCTTTATTAGCTACCACGCTGTTTAATAGTGTTGTTAATGTCAGTACATGCAGCGGAGTAAACATCGGAAAACGTTGGAAATTGTCCACAGTTGACAACATATTTCATTATATACTCCAAAACTGTAAACAAAATAACCCATATCATGAATTCCACCGTGACGGAATCACCGTTGGGAAGACTTTCTTTTTATTCAAAGCCATGTATTCGGAAGTTTCGTGGTCATACTCATGAAGTTTTATGTTTAGTTTGCTATTCTTTATGACATCTGTCCACGGATCCATGAAAAATCTACAGATGATCCAGCATTGTCAATAAATCATGCCTCGAAATCTGCGTGACGGAATCACACCAAACGGACATAACTCTTGACTAATGTTGCTTGTCTATTTTTGCTGCTCTGTTTCAATCTGATTATTCTTATATGACATCTCTTAATAACATACAGTACCCAAGGATGATAAGATTTTTTTTCTCGTGGGCTTTTAAATATTCTCGGTAAAAGAGCTTTATTAATTAAACATTTTCTCCCAAAAAATATTCATAGGGTGAATTTATCACTTCTACTAATAAAAATGAAACTCTAAACTAGGGCGGATCCAGCGAAAATTCATAGGGGGGGGGGGTCAACTATCACAGCCCAACAGGCGGGGGTCCAGAGGCCGCCTGGCCCCGGAAGTTCCGGGGTCCTAGATCGCCGGAGATGCGTTTTAAGCATTTTCCCGGAAATAAATCTGAACACAATGTATGCAGATTTTTGGGTCTATTTTCACGCTTGTTTCGCATTTATGAGCACGCATCGATAGTAAAAAAATCACACTTTATCGAACATTTAAAAAAAAGTACGCATAGTGATACGATTCATTTACACAAAATGAAAATGAAATCCTCACAGCCCAGCAGGCGAGGGTCCAGGGGCCCCCTACGCCCCGGAAGCTCTGAGGTCCTAAATGACCGGAGATGAGTTCTGAGCTTTTTCCCGGAAATAAATCTGAATGCAGATTTATGGTTCTATTTCTCGTTTGTTCCACATTTAAAAGCACACATCGATATTGAACAAATTACCCCTCATGTCTGAATCCATTTGATTTTCTACTTATATTTAACACATATAAACAGGCGCAACTGGCGAGGGTCCAGGGACCGCCTAGGCCCCGGAAGCTCTGAGGTCCTTGATCACCAGAGATGCATTCTAAGCGTTTTTCGGGAAATAAATCTGAATAAAATGTATGCAGATTTATGGTTCTATTTTCACACTTGTTTCGCATTTATAAACACGCATCGATAGTGAAAAATCGCACTTCATGGAACATTAGAAACCAATACGATACCGATACGATTCATTAAGCACACTAAGCAAAATTAAGCGAATCCTCAGCCTAACAGGCGAGGGTCCAGGGGCCGCCTAGGGCCCGGAAGCTCCGAGGTTTTAGGTGACTGGAGATGCGTTCTACGCATTTTCCAGGAAATAAATCTGAACATAATGTATGCAGATTAATGGTTCTATTTTCACGTGTGTTTCACATCGATATTAAAACAATCACACCTCGTGCCTGAATCCATTTGACTTTTTAGTTATATTTAACATATACAAAATGATGACATTTACGTCATGTAACATCAGAAACCAAAACGATACCGATACGTTTCATTTACACAAAGCTAAAATTAAAGAGAATCTCTTCATAGTCCAAGAAACGAGAGTCCAGTGGCCGCCTAGGCTTCGGAAGCTCCGGGGCCCTAGATCTCTGACGACTTCTATAGCGTTGTCCCTGAAATAAATCGAAACATAATGTATTCAGATATATGATTCTATTTTCACTTTGGTTTCGCATAAGCACGCAAATTGAAAACTATCACACCTTATGCCTGACTCCATTTGACTTTCTGGTTTATCCCATACACACCGACACGTGGTGCGCTCGCGACAATAATGTCTTATCTTAGATACATATTGAAACTCCAACATTAATAGTACGCTCACAGACCACAAGAATAGACGATGGTCTGTTTAATACGCCTACATGATACTCTAATTACATAATGCACATCCGTTCATTTTACATATGAATTTAAGACATTATTTCTACGTGGACTTCCAGGGTTCTCTGATCTCTCTCAATTTTTTTTTCAGATTTCATTGCGGGGGGGGGGGATACGCCTAAATACCATGAAATGCACAAGGGAGCCTTTGTTCCATTAGAAGCGGTCAGCCATGAGTCCCTAGACTATGGCCTTGATGTAGAACCGGTTTTTAATGAGGAGGGGGGTAGGCGATCGTGTGAACGTAAAAAAATATCTCTAGTACGGAAAAAAAAGAAAAAAATAGTCCAAATACGAAGAACGAAGAAAAAACAATTCGTGAGGAATTCAAGTGTGTCTTTATTAGCTACCACGCTGTTTAATAGTGTTGTTAATGTCAGTACATGCAGCGGAGTAAACATCGGAAAACGTTGGAAATTGTCCACAGTTGACAACATATTTCATTATATACTCCAAAACTGTAAACAAAATAACCCATATCATGAATTCCACCGTGACGGAATCACCGTTGGGAAGACTTTCTTTTTATTCAAAGCCATGTATTCGGAAGTTTCGTGGTCATACTCATGAAGTTTTATGTTTAGTTTGCTATTCTTTATGACATCTGTCCACGGATCCATGAAAAATCTACAGATGATCCAGCATTGTCAATAAATCATGCCTCGAAATCTGCGTGACGGAATCACACCAAACGGACATAACTCTTGACTAATGTTGCTTGTCTATTTTTGCTGCTCTGTTTCAATCTGATTATTCTTATATGACATCTCTTAATAACATACAGTACCCAAGGATGATAAGATTTTTTTTCTCGTGGGCTTTTAAATATTCTCGGTAAAAGAGCTTTATTAATTAAACATTTTCTCCCAAAAAATATTCATAGGGTGAATTTATCACTTCTACTAATAAAAATGAAACTCTAAACTAGGGCGGATCCAGCGAAAATTCATAGGGGGGGGGGGTCAACTATCACAGCCCAACAGGCGGGGATCCAGAGGCCGCTTGGCCCCGGAAGTTCCGGGGTCCTAGATCGCCGGAGATGCGTTTTAAGCGTTTTCCCGGAAATAAATCTGAACACAATGTATGCAGATTTTTGGGTCTATTTTCACGCTTGTTTCGCATTTATGAGCACGCATCGATAGTAAAAAAATCACACTTTATCGAACATTTAAAAAAAAGTACGCATAGTGATACGATTCATTTACACAAAATGAAAATGAAATCCTCACAGCCCAGCAGGCGAGGGTCCAGGGGCCCCCTACGCCCCGGAAGCTCTGAGGTCCTAAATGACCGGAGATGAGTTCTGAGCTTTTTCCCGGAAATAAATCTGAATGCAGATTTATGGTTCTATTTCTCGTTTGTTCCACATTTAAAAGCACACATCGATATTGAACAAATTACCCCTCATGTCTGAATCCATTTGATTTTCTACTTATATTTAACACATATAAACAGGCGCAACTGGCGAGGGTCCAGGGACCGCCTAGGCCCCGGAAGCTCTGAGGTCCTTGATCACCAGAGATGCATTCTAAGCGTTTTTCGGGAAATAAATCTGAACAAAATGTATGCAGATTTATGGTTCTATTTTCACACTTGTTTCGCATTTATAAACACGCATCGATAGTGAAAAATCGCACTTCATGGAACATTAGAAACCAATACGATACCGATACGATTCATTAAGCACACTAAGCAAAATTAAGCGAATCCTCAGCCTAACAGGCGAGGGTCCAGGGGCCGCCTAGGGCCCGGAAGCTCCGAGGTTTTAGGTGACTGGAGATGCGTTCTACGCATTTTCCAGGAAATAAATCTGAACATAATGTATGCAGATTAATGGTTCTATTTTCACGTGTGTTTCACATCGATATTAAAACAATCACACCTCGTGCCTGAATCCATTTGACTTTTTAGTTATATTTAACATATACAAAATGATGACATTTACGTCATGTAACATCAGAAACCAAAACGATACCGATACGTTTCATTTACACAAAGCTAAAATTAAAGAGAATCTCTTCATAGTCCAAGAAACGAGAGTCCAGTGGCCGCCTAGGCTTCGGAAGCTCCGGGGCCCTAGATCTCTGACGACTTCTATAGCGTTGTCCCTGAAATAAATCGAAACATAATGTATTCAGATATATGATTCTATTTTCACTTTGGTTTCGCATAAGCACGCAAATTGAAAACTATCACACCTTATGCCTGACTCCATTTGACTTTCTGGTTTATCCCATACACACCGACACGTGGTGCGCTCGCGACAATAATGTCTTATCTTAGATACATATTGAAACTCCAACATTAATAGTACGCTCACAGACCACAAGAATAGACGATGGTCTGTTTAATACGCCTACATGATACTCTAATTACATAATGCACATCCGTTCATTTTACATATGAATTTAAGACATTATTTCTACGTGGACTTCCAGGGTTCTCTGATCTCTCTCAATTTTTTTTCAGATTTCATTGCGGGGGGGGGGGGATACGCCTAAATAAATTACAATGCACAAGGGAGCCTTGTTCCATTAGAAGCGGTCATTACGAGCCCTTAGACTATGGCCTTGATGTAGAACTGTTTTTAATGAGGGGGGGCAAGGGGGGGGCGAGGGGTAGGCGATCGTGTGAACGTAAAAAAAATATCTCTAGTACGGAGAAAAAAGAAAAAATAGTCCAAATACGAAGAACGAAGAAAAAACAATTCGTGAGGAATTCAAGTGTGTCTTTATTAGCTACCACGCTGTTTAATAGTGTTGTTAATGTCAGTACATGCAGCGGAGTAAACATCGGAAAACGTTGGAAATTGTCCACAGTTGACAACATATTTCATTATATACTCCAAAACTGTAAACAAAATAACCCATATCATGAATTCCACCGTGACGGAATCACCGTTGGGAAGACTTTCTTTTTATTCAAAGCCATGTATTCGGAAGTTTCGTGGTCATACTCATGAAGTTTTATGTTTAGTTTGCTATTCTTTATGACATCTGTCCACGGATCCATGAAAAATCTACAGATGATCCAGCATTGTCAATAAATCATGCCTCGAAATCTGCGTGACGGAATCACACCAAACGGACATAACTCTTGACTAATGTTGCTTGTCTATTTTTGCTGCTCTGTTTCAATCTGATTATTCTTATATGACATCTCTTAATAACATACAGTACCCAAGGATGATAAGATTTTTTTTCTCGTGGGCTTTTAAATATTCTCGGTAAAAGAGCTTTATTAATTAAACATTTTCTCCCAAAAAATATTCATAGGGTGAATTTATCACTTCTACTAATAAAAATGAAACTCTAAACTAGGGCGGATCCAGCGAAAATTCATAGGGGGGGGGGGTCAACTATCACAGCCCAACAGGCGGGGGTCCAGAGGCCGCCTGGCCCCGGAAGTTCCGGGGTCCTAGATCGCCGGAGATGCGTTTTAAGCATTTTCCCGGAAATAAATCTGAACACAATGTATGCAGATTTTTGGGTCTATTTTCACGCTTGTTTCGCATTTATGAGCACGCATCGATAGTAAAAAAATCACACTTTATCGAACATTTAAAAAAAAGTACGCATAGTGATACGATTCATTTACACAAAATGAAAATGAAATCCTCACAGCCCAGCAGGCGAGGGTCCAGGGGCCCCCTACGCCCCGGAAGCTCTGAGGTCCTAAATGACCGGAGATGAGTTCTGAGCTTTTTCCCGGAAATAAATCTGAATGCAGATTTATGGTTCTATTTCTCGTTTGTTCCACATTTAAAAGCACACATCGATATTGAACAAATTACCCCTCATGTCTGAATCCATTTGATTTTCTACTTATATTTAACACATATAAACAGGCGCAACTGGCGAGGGTCCAGGGACCGCCTAGGCCCCGGAAGCTCTGAGGTCCTTGATCACCAGAGATGCATTCTAAGCGTTTTTCGGGAAATAAATCTGAATAAAATGTATGCAGATTTATGGTTCTATTTTCACACTTGTTTCGCATTTATAAACACGCATCGATAGTGAAAAATCGCACTTCATGGAACATTAGAAACCAATACGATACCGATACGATTCATTAAGCACACTAAGCAAAATTAAGCGAATCCTCAGCCTAACAGGCGAGGGTCCAGGGGCCGCCTAGGGCCCGGAAGCTCCGAGGTTTTAGGTGACTGGAGATGCGTTCTACGCATTTTCCAGGAAATAAATCTGAACATAATGTATGCAGATTAATGGTTCTATTTTCACGTGTGTTTCACATCGATATTAAAACAATCACACCTCGTGCCTGAATCCATTTGACTTTTTAGTTATATTTAACATATACAAAATGATGACATTTACGTCATGTAACATCAGAAACCAAAACGATACCGATACGTTTCATTTACACAAAGCTAAAATTAAAGAGAATCTCTTCATAGTCCAAGAAACGAGAGTCCAGTGGCCGCCTAGGCTTCGGAAGCTCCGGGGCCCTAGATCTCTGACGACTTCTATAGCGTTGTCCCTGAAATAAATCGAAACATAATGTATTCAGATATATGATTCTATTTTCACTTTGGTTTCGCATAAGCACGCAAATTGAAAACTATCACACCTTATGCCTGACTCCATTTGACTTTCTGGTTTATCCCATACACACCGACACGTGGTGCGCTCGCGACAATAATGTCTTATCTTAGATACATATTGAAACTCCAACATTAATAGTACGCTCACAGACCACAAGAATAGACGATGGTCTGTTTAATACGCCTACATGATACTCTAATTACATAATGCACATCCGTTCATTTTACATATGAATTTAAGACATTATTTCTACGTGGACTTCCAGGGTTCTCTGATCTCTCTCAATTTTTTTTCAGATTTCATTGCGGGGGGGGGGGGATACGCCTAAATAAATTACAATGCACAAGGGAGCCTTGTTCCATTAGAAGCGGTCATTACGAGTCCTTAGACTATGGCCTTGATGTAGAACTGTTTTTAATGAGGAGGGGGGAAGGCGGGTGTGAACGTAACAAAATATCTCTAGTACGGAGAAAAAGAAAAAATAGTCCAAATACGGAAGAACGAAGAAAAAACAATTCGTGAGGAATTCAAGTGTGTCTTTATTAGCTACCACGCTGTTTAATAGTGTTGTTAATGTCCAGTACATGCAGCGGAGTAAACATCGGAAAACGTTGGAAATTGTCCACAGTTGACAACATATTTCATTATATACTCCAAAACTGTAAACAAAATAACCCATATCATGAATTCCACCGTGACGGAATCACCGTTGGGAAGACTTTCTTTTTATTCAAAGCCATGTATTCGGAAGTTTCGTGGTCATACTCATGAAGTTTTATGTTTAGTTTGCTATTCTTTATGACATCTGTCCACGGATCCATGAAAAATCTACAGATGATCCAGCATTGTCAATAAATCATGCCTCGAAATCTGCGTGACGGAATCACACCAAACGGACATAACTCTTGACTAATGTTGCTTGTCTATTTTTGCTGCTCTGTTTCAATCTGATTATTCTTATATGACATCTCTTAATAACATACAGTACCCAAGGATGATAAGATTTTTTTTCTCGTGGGCTTTTAAATATTCTCGGTAAAAGAGCTTTATTAATTAAACATTTTCTCCCAAAAAATATTCATAGGGTGAATTTATCACTTCTACTAATAAAAATGAAACTCTAAACTAGGGCGGATCCAGCGAAAATTCATAGGGGGGGGGGGTCAACTATCACAGCCCAACAGGCGGGGATCCAGAGGCCGCTTGGCCCCGGAAGTTCCGGGGTCCTAGATCGCCGGAGATGCGTTTTAAGCGTTTTCCCGGAAATAAATCTGAACACAATGTATGCAGATTTTTGGGTCTATTTTCACGCTTGTTTCGCATTTATGAGCACGCATCGATAGTAAAAAAATCACACTTTATCGAACATTTAAAAAAAAGTACGCATAGTGATACGATTCATTTACACAAAATGAAAATGAAATCCTCACAGCCCAGCAGGCGAGGGTCCAGGGCTCTGAGGTCCTAAATGACCGGAGATGAGTTCTGAGCTTTTTCCCGGAAATAAATCTGAATGCAGATTTATGGTTCTATTTCTCGTTTGTTCCACATTTAAAAGCACACATCGATATTGAAAAAATTATCCCTCATGTCTGAATCCATTTGATTTTCTACTTATATTTAACACATATAAACAGGCGCAACTGGCGAGGGTCCAGGGACCGCCTAGGCCCCGGAAGCTCTGAGGTCCTTGATCACCAGAGATGCATTCTAAGCGTTTTTCGGGAAATAAATCTGAACAAAATGTATGCAGATTTATGGTTCTATTTTCACACTTGTTTCGCATTTATAAACACGCATCGATAGTGAAAAATCGCACTTCATGGAACATTAGAAACCAATACGATACCGATACGATTCATTAAGCACACTAAGCAAAATTAAGCGAATCCTCAGCCTAACAGGCGAGGGTCCAGGGGCCGCCTAGGGCCCGGAAGCTCCGAGGTCTTAGGTGACTGGAGATGCGTTCTACGCATTTTCCAGGAAATAAATCTGAACATAATGTATGCAGATTAATGGTTCTATTTTCACGTGTGTTTCGCATCGATATTAAAACAATCACACCTCGTGCCTGAATCCATTTGACTTTTTAGTTATATTTAACATATACAAAATGATGACATTTACGTCATGTAACATCAGAAACCAAAACGATACCGATACGTTTCATTTACACAAAGCTAAAATTAAAGAGAATCTCTTCATAGTCCAAGAAACGAGAGTCCAGTGGCCGCCTAGGCTTCGGAAGCTCCGGGGCCCTAGATCTCTGACGACTTCTATAGCGTTGTCCCTGAAATAAATCGAAACATAATGTATTCAGATATATGATTCTATTTTCACTTTGGTTTCGCATAAGCACGCAAATTGAAAACTATCACACCTTATGCCTGACTCCATTTGACTTTCTGGTTTATCACATACACACCGACACGTGGTGTGCACGCGACGATAATGTCTTATTTTAGATACATATTGAAACTCCAGCATTATTAGGACGCTCACAGACCACATGAATAGATGATGGTCTGTTTAATACGCCTACATGATACTCTAATTACATAATGCACATCCGTTCATTTTACATATCAATTTAAGACATTATTTCTACGTGGACTTCCAGGGTTCGCTGATCTCTCTCAATTTTTTTTTTAAGATTTCATGAAGGGATGGGGGGGGGGGGGCTCTGGACCCGCCCTTGGGTATACAGTTGCCGTCACATCCATATCTTTTCTACAGATGTTTCAAAATAATATAGTTTTCAGTAAAATGCAACTTTTCTTCCTTGACAATTTCGAATTTCCTGAGTTCTTCAGGTTCAAAAATTGCAGGAAAAATATTTCTCGATTAAAACACATCTTCTCTGTTATTGACGTGTCCCGGTAGATCATAGGAAGCGAATAGAAAACAAGCGCTGAATGAGCGCAAAGACCTCCGTCGAGGCAACAGGGTCAGTAGGGGAATAGTACATCACTGATCACTGACATAACATAGGGCCGGATGCCAAGCTCAATTTTGCATTTGTTGACGTGAACTTCACCAATGGTAATTAACGTGAGGTTCCCCACTAGCATGTCCAGCTAGGGATGTGGAAGTCACATTCCCCGCAAATAATATTTCTTTGATTTCACGTGCTTGAAATATTGGGATATGGAATAGAGTATATTGATGGAAAACCTGGAATACTGCTTGAGACATTAGGCCCCTTCCCACCCACACCTCCCCCTGAGAGGACGCCCCCACTCAAATCAACACGTTAGCGGCAGAAATGAGACCCTATGTGCCTAGTTTTACCAACTTGTTTGTGATTTTGTGCTATAGGCCCTGCACATCAACACGTCATATTTTGTATGTGTACAGTATAGCATCCTCATTGGCAGAATCCTCTACAAAACACATCTGATTTTACCGACACTCCGTTCTGATCTGTCTCAGCATCATGTGATGATGATTCAATGAGCTCGGAATAATTTTGTATACTGGTGTTACAGGTCACCTTCACCATAATGTATCAATTACCATGGACTTGTACATGTATCACATTCATATTGAATGGTGATGGCTGATGAGAATATTGCCCATATGGAACAAATGGCTGGATTCCAGCGAATAAAAAGTTCATGTTAATCATAAACAACATACAATTAATAATACTATCAAATAATTATGTATATCCTTGTCGACATCAATATAATACAGACAATATTGTGACTGGATCATGGTAACAGATATTCAAGGGTATATATGTCTACACTAAACTGAAGGAGACCCATGATGCATATTATATTATGTTGTAAAACTTCACTTGCTAATCTCGATTATATTGCTTATTGTGAAAATAAATGAAGTTATGAAAATAAATTTAGTATGATTGCCCATTACCCTCAAATTAGAAATATCTTCAGCAGCTAAAGTTAAGCCAATCATAACAATATATACCACCATGGTATTGTTGTAATATCACCCAGGTATTGATCTTTGGTTAAGACTGTAATGAGATACATATACCTGTTCTTTGTGTTATTCTGTATGCAGTTCATTCTGTATTTATTTTATACATGTACATATACCAGAAGTGGAATGAAATTTGAATAAAATAATCAAAATATGTTCGGTTTTTATCTCTACTCAGGACATGATGTCTTTGTTTCTAGAAGCTAAATCATTTCAGACACATTCAAGTCCTCTCCTGGTCAAGGGAGATAATTTTGTAAAAAAAACAAAAAACAAACAAGTATAGATCCACACTGGTGCAGACCAGAAAGTTTTATGACCTTTGATGATATTTGTGGAGCATGCTGCAGGACTTCAACTTTCATGAATCGGATATTATCCACACAATCCCATTCTACATGATATTTTTGCCATAGCACCGATAAACTAGATCCCTTCGTTTATATGGTCTAGATCCAGGAGCTATTGGGAGCTGCAGGTTTTGTAAAAGTTAGATCCAATTATTCTGAGAGCAGGAATGAAGTCCGGCATGGTTGTTTTAAGTTAGAACTGGGCATCCTTGAAAATGTCTGACCGATTGACACATGTATCACACTGCCGGTGGTCATTACATGTGTAATGTTTATTTCCTGAGGAATCAGCTGATATCCAATGTGTTTGGAGAGGGGGGCGGGGGGTGGGGGGGGGGGTGTGGTTGTGGCCAATCACTGGCTCTGATTTTCACCACCTCTGTCATTCCACACCTTTCTGACACAGCTGAACCAATCTATAGTCTGTTTTGGTTTTTCCATTTCATCCAGTACATCCATTGTGTAACAGTCCTGTTGCATCTGATATCAGAAGTGCTGAATCCATGGCTGCAAGTTGGAATCAATTGTATACATATTTAATATCAAAACTCACTTCATTAAAAATATTTATGGCCTTCATTATATTTCATTCTTTCGTCATACACAACAAGATGAAATCCATCATACCAGTTCGCACCTTTCATACGTGTACTTAATAGAACTGGAACCTGACCATGTTACAAGAATTTGCAAAAGTATGAAATGAGAACTGAGTACTATGAGAACTTAATCCAATCTATGAGTGATCAATAATATGAATTCTGAAGAACGACGATGGATCTTGACCACTGGTTGGATTGGAGTTCATGTTAGTGGCATGAGCATGATAATAATCCAGTATATCATAATCTAGAACAGGATTGTTTATATCAGTAACTTCTCTATGGAGCAATATTTTGACAAACGAAAATTAGATCACAAAAGAGAATATGTATACTGTGTTTGAGGAATATTTCTGCCTCCCCAATGGAAGACGAAATTTGAGTGAATGGTCTGTGTTGTCAGTGTGTCTGATGTCCCCCTTGCAAAGACAAGAAAATTTTCTATGTAATTTATTATTTATTGATTTTCTTTTTGTCTAATTGTCTTCTGTTCAAGTCATTTGGCATCGGTAAAACCTGAAATGTATATCATGATCTCCTTATTTCATCTAGTGATAGTGTCTGCTTGGTTCCAGATCACGGGGCTGAACAAAGCATGTGAAATGTGATCGTATGGCAAATAAATGCCCAGGGGTATGTCCAGGGCTTAAAACTTAAAAAAAAAAAAAAAAAAAAAAAATTGGGAAAGGTTCCATCCATGCTATCAGTCAAAAATCTCAATAATGTAGGCCTACATGTGGAATGTAGACACTCCTTTGTTTCAGCTACAATTCAGAATAAGTTTTCAGAATATTATCAGGTTTTAACAAGCAAATTATTCTTCATCAACAAGTGTCACAGCACAGAATGTGGATGTCACTAAACAGTTAGGATAAATGAAAAGAAAAGTTAGTATAATATGTATATTATTTAGCAGCTTTATTAAATAAGTTTACAGACTCACGCAGGTAGATCAATTTGGTGCTTCTGCAAAATCAAACCATTATTCAACTGCCAAATGCCAAGATAAATAGCCCCCCCCCCCTCGGAAATATAATTTATCAGCAAAATTTAGAATAAATGTTTTTAAACAACCAGGCTGGTGGATATCATCAACTGAAAGAAAAAAGTATCAGAAAAATCGGGGCATCGTCGATTGTGCTGTTGTCTTCCAGTCAGTCAGTCAGTTTGATATGCAACAACAACAACTTGGGCTATTTGGTTGGCGTCGACGTAACTTGATAAGTCATCAGCCGACAAATACTCTACGATATATAGAAATGACAGGTGATGTACTATGAATCATTGAGTTGTAATGACATCAAATGGCGACAACAAACTTACCAGAAAAACGGCAAAAGATCGCATTGTCCATGTGGAGGGCCCCCATGTTAAATCTCCCGGTGGATGGGAGGTGGAACCCGACTACAGAAGCAAGGCCCATTGAAATGCATTGCAATGGGGAACCCCATTATTTCAATTGTGTCCAAGAAAAGTGCGTCAAAATTTCGTCGGGAACCATGACAATCCCTATTGGAAATCCTATGAGTTGTGGGTTCCCCATATGACAATTATTTGGCGGGAGATTTCACGTTGCGCTCCTAGACCTCCTTCTGATCGACGGAGGTAAAAAAACAGCATGCTAATATATGGTCTACGAAAGAATGTGGAGTGAATTTTATGCGAAAAGATGTCCGCTTTTTCGTGGAATTCATGATATAAGTAACTTGAGTGATATTTAAGGACGGTTTTCGGATGTGGATTTATAAATTTTTTGTATAGGCCTATGTCGCCATTGGAATTTTAAAATTGGACCACGGAATCGAAGAAGAGGATTGTTGTTGCACTCATGATCACGTCATTCTCCACAACAGGGTTGTTCCGACGCACACAGAAGAGCTGAATCCGCTTGAGTTGCGTCCCCTCTTGCAGGCAAGCAATGTATACATACGAGAGTGACGGTGTGAACGGGAACGTAAATAACGAATCTCACAAAACGAGGAACGCAAAATTATAACTTGGTGGAACAGAGAACAGAGAATTAAAATTAGGAAAATACGGTGAACGTGGAATACGTCCAGAACGTGTGTACGCAAAATTAGTTTTCCTCAGAACTGAGAACGGATAATGAAAATTACCCCAAAACGGAGTACGAAAATACCCCTTGCCCCCCCGCTTTAATGCTTCTGTTGAAACACTTCCAGCAAGAAGTGGAGGATACAATTTGCACAGAGAGAGAGAGAGAGAGAGATAGGAACTAGATAACTAGTTTTATACAGACATAAAATTCCTAAAAATAGATTACATGTAACAGAATATAAAGATACCGGTACATTGACAGAAATAGGAAAGCTAAGGCAAGAACTTGAAAACCGTATAATGGAGAAAACTGGCCAGATATCATGAGGGATGATTGCTTGACGGAAAAACAATCAAAAATATTTGTGTGACCTCGAAAGTTGGAAGATTATATAAAAGGACACAAAAGCTTTATACCTTGGCCTTCCATCTGTCAGATACCTTTTACAGTAATATTTTACAACAATCAGGGTTCCTTTCCGACACAGTCCACATAGAACATGGCTGCAGGCAGGGAGATCACCTGTCGCCTTATTTGTTAATTTTATGTGCCGAAATATTAGTTGAATTATTTTCTTGAATATATATCCGGCTCCTCTCTTATCTCCGATTTAGAAACTCTGTAGAGTAAAATTTCACAAGATTATGACCAGGGAGTTGGGGTGTAAATGGTTGGTTTAGACGAATTTGTAAAATATCTCAAAATTTCCGTATCATGATTCAACGCCCCTCTGCCATTAAACACTGTATTACAATTTAAATATTTCATACTGTTTGAAACAATATTGCAACCCCCAGCCTAGATAACAGTTGAATGAATTAATTGAAATTGTGTTTTGGATGTCATTTCGGCTCGGTGCCAATTTATAAAGCAACATATAATGAGCAACATTGATAAACCAATATTGTATTCGAGCTGGTTCAATGGTCACTTAAGGTTGGCCTTTAACCAGTTTTTATTACAAAATTGGTTCACTGCGGAATATATTTCGCCAATACGATCTTTTCAACCAATATGGTATGCTATTGAATAAATGTATTACGTTGTGACGAACTAAAGAGTGTGGTAATAATACTGTTTTAGCACATTTCGGAACACAGGAATGCAATGGTGGTATTCTCTTTCAAAGTTCCAAAACTCTTGTCCTCATAATAACTCAAGAATTATTGAACAGTTGTGAATGCGTTCAGTTGTCTGTGTAATCCAAGATGGCTGTAAACCATCTTGGAATTTCAGTAGTTGGGTCTTGTCCGGACAATATCTTGAGAACTGTTTAACCGATGGACTTGTGGGATGTATGGATCACCAGACAGATCTACATTTTCAAAATCATACTCTCCATCAATAATATGGGATATCATTGACCAAAAGATCGAACATAGAGGTCCACGTCCCAAGCAGCAGCACCAGTTATGGTGGATGCACCATAACTGGTGCTGCTGGTGCGGGGGACGTGGACCTATACGGTAGATTTTTTCATCTGGATCTATATAAAACAAATTATTGAACACAATTTTGCTGTTAGTAGAACGTTATGTATATCAGTGTCAACTGAAGAAAATCATGCCTAATCGCAATAGCTTGGAAAGACTTTTATAGGAAAACATTACGAGACTATCTACTTTATACAGTGCAAATAATAATACGGGTCAGCTGGATCAGATGAAAATGCCGCCACGACAACTATATTATTTACATCGTGGTATCATCAACATTATAAATAATTTACCCCTCTAGTGTGGGGATGGTTGGGATTGTTTTTCAGCAATGTTTGTGAACCGATATGGCCGCCGTCAACCATTTTGGATTCTAAGCAGTTGGATATTGTCCGAACAATAACCAGAGAATGATTCAATCGATTTACTTAATACCAGGAAAGTGTCTTGACATTTGGGACAGGACGGTTGGGATTGTGTTTCATGGACGTGCATAATCCAATATGACCGCCGTGCATCAGCGATATTGGATTATGTTGGATTTAAAGCAGATGGACCTTCTTCGGATTCAACTGATCGACTTCAAACTAAGAGAACGGTTGGGATTGCTTTTCAGTTACCTGTGTAATCCAAAATGATCGCCATCAGCCATATTGGAATAGAAGATTGGTTTTGTCCGGACAATAACTCGAGAACGATTGAACCGATCGACTTCAAACTTGGAGAGTGGCTTGACATCAGTGAGAGGGCAGTTGGGATTGCTTTTCAGTTGCATGCAAAATCCAAAATGGCCACCGACAGCCACTTACACATTTCCTGCCTGACCAATAACTCGAGAACTATTGAACTGATCGACTTCCGCCTTAGAGAGGGCCTTGACATCGGCGAGAGGACGGTTGAGATTGCTTTTTAGTTAACTGTGTAATCGAAGATAGCCGCCAGCCATCTTGGAGTTGCATCTTTTGTTGACAATAACCCGAGAACGATTGAACCGATCAACTTCAAACTTGGAGAGTGGCTTGACATTGGTGAGAGGATGGTTGGGATAGCGTTACAGTTACATGCGTAATCAAAGATGGTTCCTCTCAGCCATCTTGAAATTTAAGCGCTTGGATCTTGTCCGAGCAATAAACGAGAATGATTGAACTGATCAACTTCCAACTTGGAGAGTTGCTCGACATCGGTGAAACGATAGTTGGGATTGCTTTTCAATTACCTGTGTAATCCAAGATGACTGCCAGACATCTAGGATTTTCAGTAGCTGAATCATGTCCGGATAATAACTCGATAATTATTGAACAGTTGAGATTGTTTTTCAGTTACCTGTGAAATCCAAGATGACTGTCAGACATCTAGGATATTCAGTAGCTGAATCTTGTCCGGATAATAACTCGAGAACTATTGAACCGATCGGTTTGTAGGATGTATGAATCACCAGACAGATCTCCATTTTCAAAATCATACTCTCAATGAATAACATACAGATAGTGCATGCTGCGAAGCGCGAGTTGAACATCACCTGTCGAGAGCTGGCAAATTGTGATATCACACCTCGTAGCATGCACTATCTGTTTTATTATACCGAAAAAGTAGATATACAGTGTATCAGGAATATTTTTTATAAAATTGATGTCGAGGGGATTTAGCAGCTCGAATTCAGTAAGTTCGTATGATCCATCACTATCCATTCAACAAAATTAAAGGAGTAGAGGACGTTCATTTCCCGCTCTTACATGGTGATTTGTCGAATTTTCCAAAACAAGTTGAATTTCCTAACAAAAGTACCCAGACATCTCAAAATGGGATAAAAATCAACAAAAGACACAGCAGAACAATTTATGCAATTTACTGGTGGCTCGATAGTGTGATAGGACTGACCAAAAAGTTGGCATTTTAGATTCAACGGTTGGAAAGCGTGCAATGCTCCCGAGGTTGAAAATTGTGCCTCTGAAATTCCCCAAAATTCACTCTTAGAAGGAAACTTGTTAATGACCTATAAATGAGCCTCCAATAATATTCCCTACCACCACCCAGATTTCCCACCCAACCCCCTCCTGGAAATAGGACTGGAAAGGCTTAGTTTATCTGTTATACTGCTAATATTTTCTAAGAAAGCATGGTGTCACCATGTTTTTATTACATATTCAACAAGAACTGTGTGTGTATAGCAAAATGGGGGAAATTTGACCTTGGGAAGTTTGATTCATTGAGCATCGAGCAAGAAAAATTCAAATCTGCCTATGTATTCAATGTTATGGTTTTTAAGTGGTATACATGCATTTGGCTGAGATATATTTTTAACGAGTATGGTGGCCCCCCATTCTCTTTTCATGAATCATCTTCTCTTAACCTGATGAAAAAATAGTGAAATTTAAAAAAACATTCAACATCTAGAAATGAACGTCCTCTACTGCCTCAAGGATATTTTATTTGACTCAATCTATGACGTCATCTCTTTATCCAGAGATAGAACGAACACCTGGCGCGAAATGTACATGCTATAGCTCAACGTAGCGGGTATAGGGCAGAGCATGAATGTGTGCTTTTAGTTAAATCAGATAAATTCGGCTCATCGCTCGTTTGAGCTGAATAAAATTTCCTCGTCCCAAAGCAGCAAAATATTAATCACCATACGGCTAGCCTACACTTGGTATTTACACTATCACATGCGCGCATACGGATACACTGGTCCACATTTTGTTTGACTAATTGTTGTATGTTTGTTTATAGCAGAGAAATGGGCTAAAACAGACGCTGCGCAATTGTCTCGAGACCATGTGCTATCGCCTCGAGACCGCACGCTATCGCCGCGAGACCGTTCGCTATCACAAAGTACAGAACGTTATGTGACCGAGTTCCATCCAATCAGGATGAACAAATGTGGTTCATACTCCATGTAAGAATCACGAGACAATGCATAGAATAGCTAAGTCTGGGGACAACAATGTGTCTAGACTTGAGCCTTTTCAACTGCACAAAGACTCAGACAATAGCTTCCTACATGAAGTATCTACCACAAATCTGGTATGATGTATAATAATATGGGATATCATCGACCAAAAAAAATGACCATATAGAGGTCCACGTGCCCGCAGCAGTAGCAGCAGCGCCAGTTATGGTGGATGCAATCCGCCATAACTGGTGCTGCTGGTGGGGGGCGTGGACCTCTATCGTAATTTTTCTCCTCTTGATCCGGATCTATATAAAACAAGTTATTCAACTCAATTTTACTGTAAGTAGTAAGTTATGTATATCAGTGTCAACCGAATAAAATCATGCCTAATCGCAATACCTTGGAAAGAATTTTATAAGAAAACATTACGAGACTATCTACTTTATACAGTTCAAATACTATACCGGTCAGCTGGTTCAGATGGGAATGCTGCCACGACAACTATATTATTTACATCGTGGTATCACCAACGTTATAAATAATTTGCCCCTACTTGTGTGTCTATGTATAAAAAAAGGTTTAGGAATCATTTTCACCAAAAGATATGTGACATTTACTAGGAAGAAATCCTTTGTGTGTGACGGAAATAATTTTTCTCTTCAAAGTCTGCAAATTAATTTTTTTCTTAAATATCAGCCTCAAACATATTGCAATGGTCAATTGTATAAAAATGGAGATATGATTGAGCAAAAAGTGCTCCCTGTCTTATTTCAGTGTTTTTTTGTAGTCATTTGTAGGGAAGATTTTCTCTTTAACCAAAAGATGAAATCTCAAACGAAACCAGTGTTGGTTTCTATCAAATGATCAAATTCCCTTATACTTTGTGTGACAATATAATTTTGGTATGAGGTGTCATATTTTTACTACAAGAGAAAATAGTCTCTATAAATGCATCAAAAATACCAAAATAGTCCAGGAGGAACATTTTCATCAATCGTATCTCCATTTTTATACTACATCGCATTTTTTTCGAAGCTGATATATCATTATCAAACTTCAATAAAAATATAATTTTGCAGGTTTTGCAGTAAAAACGATCGGCTTTATTACCGTAATACACAAATGAGTATTTTCCATATTAACCTCAAATATCATTTTTGAATTATATTCGAAGACTTCTTTTTACTGTTGTCGAGTGATTTAAATTTCAAAGTGTTTTCAAGCTTTTGCACGTGGCGTATAATGTTTAATGCAAAGTATATATATCCAAGGAATTCTTTATTTACTTGACGGTCGATAAAACAAGAACAAGCTGAGTAGCTAGCAGGTCCTCCGCCAAGTAGCCTGTTTCACAGCGTACAGCATATACGCTTCCAACATCTCCTTAAATATAACTTGGAGAGTGGATATGTGTATGTGGAAAGAGACGTTTATCTGGAATTGTGGAGACAAGTTGAGGAGGTTTGAGAAGCAGTAATGGGTAGTGTAATACTGGAATGTAAGTCTAGTTGTATCGTGAAGCACCTTCTCAAGTTTGAAGTCAATCGGATTAATTGTTCTCAAGACACCGCGTTCACAAGATGCAGGACGGACGGAATCCAAGATGGTCAGTGGCAGCCATCCTTGATAGATGGTCAATGACAGCCTTCTTGAACTACGTACCTCAGTGAAAAACAATGCCAATGGCCATCTAACCGATGTGAAACACCTTCTCGAGTTTGAAGTCGATTGGTCGAGTTGATCTCAAGATATCGTGTTCACAAGATGCGGGACGGACGGAATCCAAGATGGTCATTGGCAACCATCTTGAATTACATAATACCTCAATAAAAATCAATACCAATGATCGGCTAACTGATTTGAAGCACCTTCTCAAATTTGAAGTCGATTGGTCGAATTGTTCTCGAGATATCGCGTTCACAAGATGTGGGACGGACGGATGGACGCTACGACGGAAGGACGGACGGAGGGACGGAAGGACGGATGGCTAGCATTTCCAAGTCCTCCCACCGCTTCGTGGCGGAGGAAAGAAAAGGTCATTAAAGACAGCGATGATAAAAATTTTTTATTGCTGGCAAACCTAGCTGTTGTCAATATAAGAGCAAGTTCGTTGGCTGTCGGCGTACCAGACAGTTGACAATTGAACTAGTTTTCATTAGTGTCGAAACTGATTATCGACGATAGAAAGATTTTCTTCTCAAAACAACGGTGGATGAAAATACTTTCCTCCGAAACAATAAGGCGAGAACACCTACTGATCA
Organism: Hanleya hanleyi; assembly: GCA_036873755.1. Taxonomy (NCBI): domain Eukaryota; kingdom Metazoa; phylum Mollusca; class Polyplacophora; order Lepidopleurida; family Hanleyidae; genus Hanleya; species Hanleya hanleyi. The sequence goes on along the minus strand of JAVTVY010046168.1, from coordinate 130,347 downwards.
GTGAAGGTGACGGTCAATAATAACAGTTGACAAATGCGTCTTACTGTTCATTAATTCTTGTTATCACATCAGTTTCTCTGACTGTCGGTGAAGACCATTGGCAATGAAATTCTGGTCGTCACCACAGGGTTAACGTTACCTATATATTGTAGATCGGACTGATCGGACCCACGTGGCAGTTCACCTGTCAGGTGATTTCTCAGAAAATATGACCTCGAATGTCTCGCACGCTTGTAAGATTGAACGGCGTGTGAAATAGGAGTACCACAGATTGTCGTCATGTTTAGTAGCACATAACTTTAATATAATGGCTCGAAAACTAACCCCACCGGACCAAGGCTGGTCGTGGGTGGTGGTAGCAGGTAAAGTAGCATGGTTGTTTATTTTGGTTAAAATTGGAGCGACTTTTCTTCGTTGTGTGTAGCAAATTGTTCTTCAGCAAACTACATTTTCTCACCTATATATAAGGTTTCTGGGTCGCCAATGTTTGCTAATGCTATAGTTATTTCTTACTGATAACATATATCGTACGACATCTTAACTGCTATATATATATATATAGAATTAGATTGAACTTCCCCTGGTGAGTAGCTCTTATCATGTAAGCAATATGCTCTTCTGGAGGAATACTCATATTTATATAACTATAAATTGTTAACTATAAGTTATTGTTATGACTATCCATTGTTCGGCCGCAGTTCATAACAGCATCTCCGAATGGATAGTCTCTAGATAACACGAATTCTTATGAATACAATTAAATAACTTTTAAGGGCAAGACGAAATGCCAATTTCTTGGAATTAGCCAACGTATTCTCAAATGAAGGTGGTTATTTACGTATATGCCCATTATAATAAAAGCAGCTATGGCTGCTTACAGAAGCCCGGCTGTTCAGTATCGCACCCAGAAAAGTATACATTTATCTAATCGAAAATATTTATTGAATGAAGAACATTGGCTTACCTAACAAGATTTGTTTTATCTACCCAAACCTAAAAGTTGATTCCAAAATAACGGCAGAATCGGCGACAAAAAGATTCTCTAAGAATTTTGCCAGTTTATCTTAAATTTCAGCTTCGTATCGACGTTTGGTTAGCAAACTTAAGCTCACTCCACTGCTCATAAATCGGACTTCGTATAGACTCCTTATTTTTGCAATTCGTTTTCTGTAGGATACAAGCATCTATTCCGTCGACCATTAAAGAATATCGGCGTCCAAAATCCAATGATCTGATTCATATAACAGCATTAGCATCAACTCAAAAATATAGATCATAGTATAAATAAAAATAGGCTACTTCCCTGCAACACAGAAACGGTCAACAGTTTTCGATGATCTTGGCAGAACATCAAGAGTTCCAAAAATATCAAATCCGTATTTAATCACACTTTGACTGTGACTGAACACCAGGAGGATCTCGAAATACAAATACATAGCCCCGGAATTATACACAACGGAACGTAACGTCATAGAGCTTGCAGACTACATTCGTATGTTGCTATCAGCATGCGATATGCATCGCCAAATTTGAGAAATTTTGAGTGGAGGCGCTTGGTGGTATAAGCCTGATTTATAAGTTTCTACAAAAATGTTTTATGACATTGCTTAGAACCGCCACATTTAGTCCACCTAGAAAATGCTACTAGGCGAGATATGTATACGCCATATGCAAGTCCCACTTTAATATTACTGTCCAGAAAGGGATAGTTAACGATGTCGAAATTGTAATCCTCTCTTTTGTCCTAAAGTCGACGATTTTTTATAGAGATATTGGTCTAAATATGATGCGACATTATAGGGCTATCTGTAGCTTCCTTCAGATTCAGTGAAGGTGGATATATATCGTTTTCATAAGATAACAGATATAAGTCAGCCAAAAGGGGTGCACAATTAGTACCCATAGGAATACATATATGCTGCTGATATATTGTGTTGCCAAATTTCACATAGATGTTATTAACGAATAATTCAAGTAATTCTATGAACAAAGAAACATCCCTTGATATCCCTTGTACATGTATGTAGTACAGCTGAAGAATGCTTTATGGTTTCTGACATTAATATATCGTCGATCTGTTTTCTTGAACGCCGATACTATTAATGAACTAAGACGGTCAATACGGTCCTGATTTATGATGGTGGTATAGAAGTCGAAAATCTCATGTGGATACATGTCTGTACGAGATGCGTCCTTTCGTCCTTCATCAGGAGTGTTTAAGGTCTTCATCACTCACTTCATCAGCCTTCTGCTTTCTGGGTCTCTTGTGGAAAAATAATCCCTTTGATGGATTGATGGATCCCTTATGCATCAAGTGATTAATCCCTTAGATTATTCTGAAAATTATTGAATGCCTTGCTTTGCCTTGGGGTGCATTGGGGGAACTAGATAACCCATTGAATGTTATTTAATTGTGAGAGTGCATCTACCATTGGAATATGACTGGGTTGTGAGAAGGATCAGTTCCTTCAACCCCTTGTTTATAGATGGAATAATTCAATATGGCCAATGGAAAGTGTAGAGATTTCTTGTTCAGTTTCTAGTAAAATCATTCAGAGAATATAATCCCTCAGTTACTAGAAATCATTGGTGTAATGAAGGGATCAATCCCTTAAAATCCCTAACATTTACACTTTATCGACATTATCGACGTAGAGAACTTAATAATTACCTTATTTCAGAGAGAGATAATTCAGTTTCCTAATAGCGTTATGGATGATCACTGTAATGCCAACTGGTTCCCTTAATTTCATTGTCTGTAGTGTGGTGTTTGTAACAGACTTGCTGTTTTCTTCAAGCCACATATTTTGCCCTACCCATTACTCAAAGCCGTAACAACCCTTATAAAAAATATGACATTGTGAAATGAAATACTGAAGATTGCATATTACTCTGTGTACCCCTATAGGTATGGCAATAAGTGCCTTCATTATGGGTGGCTTCCTCAAGGCATTCGGAATTTTCTTCGCCGCCTTCGTAGAAGAGTTCGACGCATCAGTTTCATCAGCATCCATGATACAAGGAACACGTGCCGTGATGTATATGCTCGTAGGTAAGTCTACCCCAAAGAGCAACCCGATCGCCTCTCTGAGTTGCGTTTCTGAAGCTAGTAAAACTGAACTAGAAGAACACAAGGCTATTCTATCGACCACAACTTATTAATTGCTGTGGCGCAATAGAATGGTCCATAGAATAGCCTTGTTCCTACGAAGTAGGCTACAGATCGCAAATTGTCCGGTAATGAGTGAGTCAGTCAGTCCATCCGAATCCTTTCGTCGGCAAAATCAGGAGAACCGTTGACATTAGAACCTTGATTTTTGGCATGAACGTGCACTAGGGCATTTTTACCAGCTAGTTCTGAGCTGACCGAATTCTGATAAAAATTTGATTTATAATTTTTTTTTTATTATTTATTGATGGCTCAGCGAGTGCACTGTCATGCCCATAGGGATCCCTTGGCTGTATGTTTCACTGTATGTTCCTACGAAGTAGGCTACAGATCGCAAATTGTCCCGTAATGAGTGAGTCAGTCAGTCCATCCGAATCCTTTCGTCGGCAAAATAAGGAGAACCGTTGACATTAGAACCTTGATTTTTGGCATGAACGTGCATTAGGGCATTGTTACCAGCAAATTCTGAGCTGATCGAATTCTGATGAAAATTTGATTTATAATTAATTTTTTATTATTTATTGATGACTCTAGTGCACTGACATGCCTATCGGGAACCCTTGGCTGTATGCTTCACTGTGACTTTTAAGCGCCTGGGACTAACTTCGGCCGCCCAGCACTAAAGCAAAAAAAAATGATGCGCCCAGCACTCGAAAATATCAGTAACTTTAATGGTACTTGCCAAAATATGTCGGCATTATACGTTTCCAGGTAGCTCCGCCATGTTTTCCCTAATAGTCCACGCCACGCTTCTCGAACATCTGCCGTAAATTGTTCGAAATATTCGGAAACCCTCGTGATCATGCTGGTCTGTTAGCCGGTGGTATTGCAGAAGGCTACCGAAATCCCAGAATCTTGCGTCAGGCGAGCTGTATATGCCACGATGCATGAAGGAAGCAAATCATTTGATCGGAGAATGGAGGTTGTTATTTCGTCTGCTGTGAAGTTTTACCGAGCCACGAATATTACTTGACATGTATTTTATAAATCATTTTCATGAAGCGCCAAGCAACTTTGAAAAACTTCTTCTCACAGAAGCGTCAGAGGTCCAATGAAGGTAAATCTTTTGTTGGCTTTCGGTGGTCGTTGTTGTTGTTCTAAAATGTCAGCTTTCAAAAAATATTTTAATTATATCTATATTAAAAAGCACACATGCATGTATGCGCTCGCTCGTACGTCGTAATCAGTCTATTAGATCTACATGTACTATGAGATATCTATAATATGGCTAGCTTAACAGTACACTTGAATCTAGTATTAAACTGGAGATTCCTGAGTAATCTATTTTTAGCCTAACTGACCATACATTGTAATGTTGACACACATTCCGATGGTATCCGTTTTCACTCATTTGCTGGTCTTGGAATTCCGTTGAGATTGAAGGCATATTATACTGCACGTTTTATATATCCAGCCTATACAACATTGCATAATTTCTTCAGTTCAGTCATTAGTTAAAAAATTATGAAATAGGAAATGCTAATTTCCCATCGTTTGTTAGTGCATTTATCTACACTGCTATTACCAACTTGCCAGCCTCAATACCCACAATTCAGTATATTGTTATAGATATATGTAAACTGTGGCCTTTAACGTGCATCCTATTTCACATCCAAACATTTCATCACAGACTACATCAGGCTTCAAATTCAGGTCAAATTGCCCACTGGTGATGAAATATCCTACATCAACCAATTAAGTCAGCCTGGTGCAATAACCCAGCAGAAGAAAGAACGATGTGGTATCATCCTTCAGATTAGTCTGTGTGAGCAACAATGATAAAAGTTTACTGAGGGTGAAACAAAGCCATGACGGCATGTTTAAAGGGTCTTAATTTATTTTCTTATATATATCACACTGGGATATAATTTAAACAAAACAATTACATGTGTAAACAAAATATGTCTAAATTTTTCTTGTCATTTCAAATCTTGATCCATTTTGATTCCTTGATTAAAGGATACAGAATCACTGCCACGGAGTGTGTTGGTGTGTCACAGCAATGCAATTCCGATTCACATAACGAAGCTGAGGTGGTTTAATGTTTATCAATGAAGAAAATCACCGATCAACCGTCATAGAATATAATGTGAAACAAGAAAACCGGAATAGTACATTCATCAGATTGCCGATACCCAAAATGTGTTGTCTCATATATCTAGATAACAACGTGATGTAGAGACGCTATTTATTCGTCTTTGTACCGGTTATGCTCAGGAGAATGACATAGAATCATTATTATCTTGTGCAGAGAAGGTGTTAGTCTTGAGTTGAATTACCGTAAACTACATAAATGCTACCTTTCTACTATAGTACTATATATAAATATTTGTTGTATTGTTGGGAAAATAATGCGATTCAAATAGTTGTTTTGATCCTGGACAAGGGCACTGAAAACCATTAAAGAGATGTAAATGTATTTTCACACGTAAAACTTGAAATCTACTGAACTTTTTATTATTCAATCTGTTTCCTTTAGTTAAAAAATTGTAAAATTAAATCGGCGATCGTTATTTATTTTTGGAATGAAGGCGCATTAGGAGACTTGTTACCAACAAGTTCTGAGCTGACCTACTTTTGATGAAAATTTCTGGTGATTTTTGATGAAAATCACTGGCGATTCTGACTGGGCGGTTTAATATAGACAGGATTTCAACTGGGGGTGGGGATTTCCAAGAGTTCAGTTCGCGTTCGAATCCTAATGCCTACGCTACTTCGTAGGTCCTGTGACGTTAGTCACACTGCTCATGTATATATAACACAGTACAAAACCTGGTGGGATATGCCATCCGTAATTATTTTGAGAGTTAGAGGTCACAGCAGTGTAGCTGGGTCACCCCCAATAGGCCTATAAACAGATCAGAACTAACAGTCTGATAGGCTTGGTATTCGAGAATGCAGTTAATACTGACATGGTGTAATAATTAAATTGTTCTTAGAGGTGAGAGCAGGGGAGACGAAAATAAACAGATCTGTTTGGGAGTTAAGATAACAACGTGATGTAGAGATGCTATTTATTCGTCTTTGTACCGGTCATGCTCAGGAGAATGACATAGAATCATTATTATCTTGTGCCGAGAAGGTGTTGGTCTCGAGTTGAATTACCGTAAACTACATAAATGCTATCTTTCTACTATAGGACTATATATAAGAATTTGTTGTATTGTTGGGAAAATAATGCGATTCAAAAAGTTGTTTTGGTCCTGGACAAGGGCACTGAAAACCATTAAAGACATGTAAATGTATTTTCACACGTAAAGCCTGAAATCTACTGAACTTTTTATTATTCAATCTGTTTCCTTTAGTTAAAAAATTGTAAAATTAAATCGGCGATCGTTATTTATTTTTGGAATGAAGGCGCATTAGGAGACTGTTACCAACACGTTCTGAGCTGACCTACTTTTGATGAAAATTTCTGGTGATTTTTAATGAAAATCACTGGTGATTCTGACTCGTAATATAGGCAGGATTTCAACTGGGGGTGGAGATTTCCAAGAGTTCAGTTCGCGTCGGAGTCCTAATGCCTACCCTACTTTGAGTAATGTGATCTTCATTAATGTGTTATGTGATCTTTATTAATGTTTTATCTTTTCATTGAAGCGCCTCCATACGGTGATTTTCTGAAGATTGTCATTCAAAATTATGAAGGTCGCTATTATCATTGTGGTGGTCGTCCTTACTCGGAACATAGTCCTGGGACAGACATCGCCTGAAGGTTTGCACGCATGTATTCGTTATTCGCGGTGTCCATTGTCCTAGCCTTCTCTTGATGCAAATCGGCTCTCAGCTTGTCTACTGTGAAAATGGCGTGTGCTTTCGGCGCAAATTACCGTGGATGGTTTTGGGCCCTTGTTCCTACGAAGTAGGCTCTCATTTGCAAATTGTCCGGTAATGAGTGAGTCAGTCAGTCAGTCAGTCAGTCCATCCGAATCCTTTCGTCGGCAAAATAAGGAGAACCGTTAACATTAGAACCTTGGTTTTTGGCATGAACGTGCATTAGGGGACTGTTACCAGAAAGTTCTAAGCTGACCTCCTTTTGTTGAAAATTTAACCTAATTAGGTGACCTATATCATTACGCCTGTACCCCCAAGTCATTTTCCTCACCCTACTCCGTAGGTCCTGTGACGTTGGCCACACTACTCGTGTGTTACATATGCTGACTTCTAAATGCCTATCAAACAAACTAGAAGAACATATTTTGTGTATACTACATGTCTGTTTAAATTCGAGCGAGATTAAAAAAGCAATATTGGACAACCATTGTCCAGAAGAAGGGAATCTACCAGTGAGTGAGTCAGTCCATCCGTATCCTTTCGTCGGCAAAATAAGGAGAACCGTTGACATTAGAACCTTGAATTTTTGGCATGAAGGTACGTTAGGGGACGGTTACCATCAAGTTCTGAGCTAACCTACTTTTGACGAAAATTTGACCTACTTAGGTGACCTATAACATTACGCTTGGACCCGCAAGTCATCTTCCTCACCCTACTTCGTAGGTCCTGACGTTAGTCACACTATACTCATGTATTCATATGAAGATATAATTTATTGTGTATATGAATATAACACAACGAAGTGTACTCCCTCTATGTGTTATATCCACGCATTGTATGTTTTATTTATGGACAAAAATATACAAATAATGTGTATACACCAATGACGCTCATGGATAGAAAGTGCATTCTCTACATAATGTGGAAATACACTTTACATGTTTAGCTGTTTTCATGTATCTCTGTTGCACTTTAAGACTTTCTCTCTGAGAGTTGTTACTTGACATTGGAAAAATGTGCAACAGAAATATATGAAAATTGATAAACAGTGAAGAGTGTCATTCCTGTGTCTTCATCAACTGTTGTGTTCACGCATCTCTGCGTTATGGAGAGAATGCACTTTCCTTTCGCGCCATTGGTAAACATGGGTAGTGTGACTAACGTCACAGAACCTAGGAAATAGGGTGAGGAATATGACTTGGGGGTCCAAGCGTAATGTGATATGTTACCTAGTTGACTTGGGGGTCCAAGCGTAATGTTATATCACCTAAGTAGGTCAAATTTTCATCAAAAGTAGTTCAGCTCAGAACTTGCTGGTAACAGTCCCCTAATGCACGTTCATGCCGAAAATCAAGATTCTAATGTCAACGGTTCTCCTTATTTTGCCGACGAAAGGATTCGGATGGACTCACTCACTCATTACCGGACAATTTGCAAATGAGAGTATACTTCGTAGTAATAAACACTATATGTCTATCTTCTTCCATGAAGAAAACATACCATGGTTGAATATAGTGGAGAGAGGAAGTACCCTTCCATGAGTTCTATTCATTCTATTAAATTTATAAGAACATGAACAGTGTGACTAACGTCACAGGACCTACGAAGTAGGGTAGGCATTAGGACTGCGACGCGCACTGAACTGTGGGGGGTCTAATCGTGTATTTGCGCCTAATTGTGTCAGCGCCAAATCGTGCAAAAGAATTGCGCCTAATAAAGTGTTGCGCCTAACCGTGTAGGAAATTTGCGCTTAATGGTGGAACTGCGCCTAATCGTGTACGAAATTTGCGCTTAATTGTGGAACTGCACCTAATCGTGTACGGAATTTGCGCCTATTTGTGTAAATGCGCCTAATCGTGTAAGGAGGCTGCGTCTAATCGTGTAACTGCTCCTAATCATTTGAACCATCTTGCGCCTAATTCTGCGTTGCGCCTAATCGTGTAGAAAATATGCTCCTAATTGTGGAACTGCGCCTATTCGTGTAGGAGATTTGCTCCTAATTGTGGAAATGCGCCTATTCGTGTGAGAAATATGCGTCTAACCGTAGAAACGCGCTTATTCGTGGAAATCATTTTGCGCCTAATTATGCGTTGCGCCTAATCGTGTAGAAAATTTGCGTCTAACTGTGGAAACGCGCCTAATTGTGTATAGAGACTGCGCCTAAATGTGCACAACGTGAAGACATAAGTAGTATGTAAAGGACGGATAAAGTCAACTTGACCTACTTTCGTCATTTTTGGGGAGGTCACGGGAAGATCACGTGATCAAGAGGTCAAGGTCACTATAGTTCCGGGACTTCCGGGGACGTATGCCTTCGCGGTGGTGCGGTCTGGCGAAGATGCGGTCGCGGGAAAAAGCCTCCGCGGATAGAAAGTAGTCCCGAATACACGGAGAGCCGGGGGAAATTCTCCGGCAATCTTCGCCAATCTTCGGGACATTTTGAGGGCGAGAGGGGACCCTAGTGGACCGATTGAGTCGATTGAGGTGTCAAAGTGAAGCGCTCGACCAGGTCGATCAAGTCCTGGGTGGGTGCATGTAAATTGAGGATCTGTCCAGTAAATATAAAAAGCGGAACATGGACTTTACCCCTAAAATAGGGGAAAACTCTTATCAACCAGGTCCAAAAGGGCTAATATCGGTCTCCGGCTTATCGGGCCTACCTATCAAGTCATGGATGAGTGTATGTAAAATGAGGATTCCGAAAATATAAAATGCGGAACACGGATTTTACCTCAACAATAGGACAATGATTCCAACATTTGGATCTATACTGGAAATGCCTGTATGGGGTATGGGGGTGGTCATTTTTGTGGATTTTACTGTGGGTTGTGGGGTCTTGTTTTCTTCGTCTCACCACGTGAAACGCGATGGGAAGGGTCTCGGAACTAAGCGGTGAAATTTTTCGAAATGTCCCGGGACCGGGTACGTCTGTATATAGGCCCATACTGGCTTAGTGGATAGGTCCATACTGGGAAACTTACTCCTGGACATTGCGATATGGGTTGTGGGATCTTGTTTTTCACGTCTCACTTAGAACACGATGGGAGGGGTCTCGAAGTTGAGCCGTGAAATTATTTTGAAAGGTCCAGGTACCGGGTAGGTCTGTATATTGGCCCATACTGGCTCAGTGGATAGGTCCATACTGGGAAATTTACTCCTGGACATTGCGATATAGTTTGTGGGATCTTGTTTTTCACGTCTCACCACATAGAACACGATGGGCGGGGTCCCGAAGCTAAGCGGTGAATTTTTTTGAAAAAGTTACTGCGCGCATGCGTAGTGGGCAAATAGTGCTGGGTGGACGTTTGTGGTCTAGGTGAGCCTCTAGTGGTCCGATGGTGTCGTATGAGGTCTTATTTTCAGGCTCTCGTCGAGGAGCATCCGACTGGACTCATGTATCGTCCGTTTTCATTATTCTGCGCATGCGCAGTTTGGTCGTAGCATAGAAAGCAGACATTCTAGGGGTGCGTGTGGGCGTGTCTGGTAGAGATGAACCACGATTGGTCGAAATGGGTCGTGGGAGGTGTCAAATTGAAGCTTTTGTGGGGTAGAGTCAGAATGGCCTGTTTTTTATTGCAAGTCGCGTCAAAATACGCATGCGCAGTTGGGTGTAGTAAGTAAAGTGGTCATTTTGGGGGTGAGTGGGGTTGTGTTTTAGGTAGAGAGGGACCATCCTTGGTCCGAATGCGTCGTGTGAGGCGTCACCTTATATAAACGCCTGCCAACGCCAAGCTTAACGTTTCAACGCCCTGGTGAATTAGCCCTGAAGCTCTGATTTTCAAGATAGTCCATGAAATTATGCTTTAACGCCCATGATGTAGACCGGTGAGAGAACAACAGCAACAACAAGGATGGCAGATCAATCATTTTATTATCGCCTCCAGTACATCATACCCAAGCTGGGAAAGCTGCGTTGGGTATGTTTACAATACAAGTAGCCTCTTGTCCAATCAGAGGCCGCCATTTGGCGCTGCATCTGTCATATTCTTTCTTGCCCGTTAGATGCATTCTCGGCTGCTCTTGTCCAATCAGAAGTCGCCATTTCAGATAGTTCCATCTTCGGCCATGTTCGCTCTGATCCGTTTGTTCTAATCGTCGTCGGGCAGGCCAGGATACCGTTGAGGCAACATATCCTCAAATAGTTGTTTGCGCATTCTGAGTATCTATCAGTGCATGGGTGAATACATTCATCCGATGGGGTGGTCGGTCATCTTGGTAACGAAAAACGTGACATTGGTCACCCTCTCTACGACCCATTCGGTGTTGGGGCGTTGTTGTTGGGCCAATTCCAACACATCCAATTGGTCCACTTGGTTCAGCACGGTCTCTAGCAATGCCCTATCCGTGATGTTAAACGGTAGGTCAAATACCCGGATGTTACTGCTCGGGTAGAAGTATCGGACTTGGTCTGTCTCCTTATGCTCCAGCACATAACCAAACGCCAGATTCAACTTGAAGGCCGTAGTTTGATCGTTGAAGATGGCTTCCACGTACTTGAAGAGCCGAGACAGGTCCTCTAACCGGAAACTGTAGATAGATGTCTAGTAGCGGGCGATGACGGTGGAAACATCGACGGATCATGAACCATTGGTATAATACAGGACAGATAAGGTATAATACAGCACAGATTTGTATAATACTGGACAGATATTGTATAATACAGGACATATATTGTATAATATATCACAGATATGGTATAATACAACAGAGATATCGTATAATACAGGACATATATTGTATAATACAGGACAAATATTGTATAATACACGACAGATATTGAATAATACAGGACATATATTGTATAATACTGGACAGATATGGTATAATACAAGACATACATGTACATGTATATTGTATAATACAGCAAAGATATGGTATAATACAGGACAGATATTGTATAATACAGCACATATATGGTATAATACAGCACAGATATGATATAATAGAGGGTAAATATGGTATAATGCAGAGCAGATATTGTATAATACAGGACATATATTGTATAACGCAATGCTAGATATGTCACAAGTGCGCACCCGAGTGTACAGGGCAGCGATGCGCTGATTGTTGGGAAGAACAACGTAGGAGAGTTCTAGAGGGCTGCGGGCTTATGAAAGAGGCGGTAGGTGGGAATGTTCAGCATTTTCTGATAAGCAGCCGACATGTTCTCTTGTTTGACCTGCCTGAAGTCGTGTAGTCGCCCAGAAGATTTGCTACGACACGTGCCCTCCATCCACAAGGGCGCACGGTATACTTGTATAACCTGCGCACGATCATTTAATCGGGAAGATGCTTTACGGCGCCACGAACGCTCACTCCACGAAGGCGCGACGGAACAACGTAATGAATGTGGTCAACTCTTCAAACGGCTCAATCAGTTAAGACGGCATCAGCGTTTGATTCATGGCCCGTCACCACGGCATGGGCGACCACTTTCCACTGAAGAGGAGCCCAGGAAGGTCAGTCCCACTGAAGAGGATCCCAGGGAGATGAAACATACGGAGACACCACCCACCCAACACTTGCCGAGCAACCAGCCCATGTCCAGTTTGCTTGTGTCTACAGTCGAAGAGGACCTAGATATCCAGTCAGACACCGGTAATACTGTGCCACATACGCCTGACGACATCGAGTATTTCCAGGTAGATCCAGTGGATGTCTTCAGTGAACCCTTACCGGACGCCCATCCATTAAGTGACATCTACAGGCACCATTGGTTCATGATCCGACGATGTTTCCATCGTCATCGCCTGCTACTAGACATCTACAGTTTCCGGTTAGAGGCCCTGTCTCGGCTCTTCAAGTACGTGGAAGCCATCTTCAACGATCAAACTACGGCCTTCAAGTTGAATCTGGCGTTTGGTTATGTGCTGTAGCATAAGGAGACAGACCAAGTCCGATACTTCTACCCGAGCAGTAACATCCGGGTATTTGACCTACCGTTTACCATCACGGATAGGGCGTCACTAGAGCCCGTGCTGGGCCAAGTGGACCAATTGGATGTTTTGGAATGGGCCCAACAACAACGCCCCAACACCGAATGGGTCGTAGAGAGGGTGACCAATGTCACGTTTTTCGTTACTAAGCTGACCGACCACCCCATCCGATGAATGTTTTCACCCATGCACTGATAGATACTCAGAATGTGCAAACAACTATTTGAGGATATGATGCCTCAACGGTATCCTGGCCTGCCCGACGACGATTAGAACAAACGGATAAGATCGAACATGGCCGAAGATGGAACTTTCTGAAATGGGGACTTCTGATTGGACAAGAGCAGCCGAGAATACATCTAACGGGCAAGAACGAATATGACAGATGCATCGCCAAATGGCGGCCTCTGATTGGACAAGAGGCTACTTGTATTGTAAACATACCCAACGCAGCTCACTCAGCTTGGGTTTGATGTACTGGAGGGGATAATAAAATGATTGGCCTGTCATCCTTGTTGTTGTTGTTGTTCTCTTACCGGTCTACATCATGGGCGTTAACCCTACCTGGCCTGGGGGAGGGGGGGGGACGAAATCGCCGCCCTACCAAACTTTCTGCGCTATCTCCGGAACGACAAATAATAGAGAGCTAAAACTTCGGGATTTTATAGTTTATCGTATTGGGGTCATTTTGAGCCTATTTGCATGACCCCCGAGGAAAGGATCATGGGTAAATTCAAGATGGCGGCCAGGTGGGGTCCCAGAAAAGTGATGTTTTTGTCATATTTCTTCAATATTTCTGCTATTCTCCGATGAAAAGTGGGCAAAAACTATTTTATTTCACATCACATTAATATTTACTAATTTATCAAGCTGTTTTTTGCGGGGAAATTGTATAAATAAAAAATTCGGAAAATCTGACCGAAAAATCGACCAAAAAATGTCGTTTTTGACTGTTATGTCATCAAAGCGGCCATCTTGGATTTTTTTTACATTTTCTGGTGTTGACGGGTGTCACGCATTTCGATGAATTAGTGTCAACTTCATGGACTATCTAGAAAATCAGAGCTTATGGGCTAATTCACCAGGTCGTTGAAGCGTTAAGGTTGGCCTTGGCAGGCGTTGATACAAGGTGATGCCTCACACGACGCATTCGGACCAGGGATGGTCCATGTCTACCCCAAACGGCTTTGCTACACACCCCAAAATGCCCGGTTTCGCTAATACTTCTACTGATGACGTCACCAATGACGTCACAGATCACACGGACATGCCTCAAATGGTAGTCTACATACCGAGAGCTACAAAATGACACCCCACACGACGTATTCGGATCAAGGATGGTCCCTCTCTACCCCAAACACCTTCTTTCACACCCCCAAAACGCCCGCTTTCGCTACTACTTCTACTGATGACGTCACCAATGACGTCACAGATGACCTGGACATGCCTCAAGTCAGGGTCTACACCCCGAGAGCTACAAAATGAGACCCCGCACAACGCATTCGGACCAAGGATGGTCCCTCTCTACCCCAAGCACACCCCACGCACCCCCAACACGACCACTTTACTTACTACACCCAACTGCGCATGCGCAGATTGACGCGACTTGCAATAACAATCACGCCATTCTGACTCCACCCCACAAAAGCTTCGCTTTGACACTTCCCACGACCCATTTGGACCAATAGTGGTCCATTGTACCCCAAACACACCCCTGCCCACCCCCAGAATGTCTGCTTTCTATACTACGACCAGATTGCTCATGCGCAGAATAACAACAACGGACGATGCCTTAGGCCAGTCGGATGCTTCTCCACGAGGGCTTCAAAATAAGACCTCATACGACACCATCGATCCATTATGGGCTCATCTAGATCCCAAAACGTCCGCCCAGCACTATTTACCCACTACGCATGCGCGCAGTGACTTTTAAAAAAAAATTTACCGCCTAGCTTCGAGACCCCGCCCATCGTGTTATACGTGACGAGACGTGAAAAACAAGATCCCACAACCCATATCGCAATGTTCTGGAGTAAATTTCCCAGTATGGACCTATCCACTGAGCTAGTATGGGCCAATATACAGACCTACCCGGTACCTTGACTTTTCAAAAAAAATTCACCGCTTATTTTCGAGACCCCTCCCATCGTGTTCTACGTGGTGGCACGTGAAAAACAAGATCCCACAACTCATATCGCAATGAACATATGTGAATTGCCCAGTATGGACCCATCCACTGAGCCAGTTGGCATATGGGCCTATCCAGACCGCCATGAACTTTTCGAAACATTTCACCCCTTAGCTTCGGGACCCTGTCCATCGTGTTCTACGTGGTGAGACGTGAAAAACAAGATCCCACAACCCATATCGCAATGTCCTTGAGTAAATTTCCCAGTATGGACCTATCCAGTGAACCAGTATGGGCCTATATACAGACCTACCCGGTACCGGGATTTTTCGAAAAATTTCACCGCTTAGCTCCGAGACCATTCCCATCGTGTTTTACGTGGTGAGACGAAGAAAATAAGACCCCACAACCCATAGTAAAATCCACAAAAAATGACCACCCCTATACTCCATACAGTCATTTTCCGCTATAGATGCAAATGTTCGAATCATTCTCCTTTTGTTGAGGTAAAGTCCGTGTTCCGCATTTTATATTTTCGGAGACAAGTCATTTTACATACACCCACCCATGACTTGATAGGCAGGCCCGATAAGCCGGAGATCGATATTAGCCCTTTGGACTTTGTTTTCCCCTATTTTAGGGTTAAGTCCGTGTTCCGCTTTTTCATATTTTTGGGACAAATCCTCAATTTACATGCACCCACCTATGACTTCATCGTCCTGGACGAGCGCTCCACTTTGACACCTCACTCGACCCAATCGGTTGACTAGGGGCCCCTCTCGCCCCCAAAATGTCCCGAAGATTGCCGGAGAATTTCCCCCGGTTCCCGCCTATTTGGGACTACATTCTGTCCCCCGAGGCCTTTTCTCCGCGACCGCATCACCGCCAGACCGCATCACCGCGGAGGAATACATGCCCCAAAGGTCACGTGACCAGAAGTCCCGGAACTGTAATGACCTTGACCTCTTGATCACGTGATCTCCCCGTGACCTCCCCAAAAATGACGAAAGAAGGTCAAGTTGACTTTATCCGTCCTTTACATAGTACTTATGTCTTCACGTTGTGCACGTTTAGGCGCAGTCTCTATACACAATTAGGCGCATTTCCACAGTTAGACGCAAATTTTCTACACGATTAGGCGCAACGCATAATTAGGCGCAAGATGGTTCAAATGATTAGGAGCAGTTACATGATTAGACGCAGCCTCCTTACACGATTAGGCGCATTTACACAAACAGGCGCAAATTCCGTACACGATTAGGTGCAGTTCCACAATTAAGCGCAAGCGCGTTTCCACGATTAGACGCATATTTCTCACACGAAAAGGCGCATTTTCACAATTAGGAGCAAATCTCCTACATAAATAGGCGCAGTTCCACAGTTAGGAGCAATTTTTCTACACGATTAGGCGCAACGCAGAATTAGGCGCAAGATGGTTCAAATGATTAGGAGCAGTTACATGATTAGACGCAGCCTCCTTACACGATTAGGCGCATTTACACAAACAGGCGCAAATTCCGTACACGATTAGGTGCAGTTCCACAATTAAGCGCAAATTTCGTACACGATTAGGCGCAGTTCCACCATCAAGCGCAAATTTCCTACACGGTTAGGCGCAACATGTTATTAGGCGCAATTTTTTTACACGATTTGGCGCTGACACGATTAAGCGCAAATACACGATTTTTTTGACTCGCCCTGTAGTAAGGTGCCGTAAAAGCGACATGGTGGAAGAATATTTAAGGCCCCGGGAAAACGACAAAAATAACTCGTGGCCACGACTCAATTGAACATTGGTATTGACGCAGTAGCCGTCATTTTGTCTTGGCAATACCATCCATGGCCTAATAACTGACCCAATATCAGATAAATATTAAGTCGTTTATGTGCTACTAGAACTACAATACCTGACCACAATTAACGCAGCGCGTTGCAAAATATCCAGCAAAAACAACTTCCTTATTGATAACTCGCCAGTTGTCGATCGATATTGTTTGCCGAATATTATATATTATATTGTATAGGTATATTTTATCAAGGAAGATTCACGTTTATTTTTAGAAGAGTATATTATTTTAGAAGATCTCTCAATTGTTCCCTTCCCCGAGCTCCGAGCTCCGAGCTCTCAACTGTTCCAACCCCGAGCTCTGAGTTCTTGTATATCAACAGAACACCCAGTCAAGAAGACTCCCGCGCAATTGCTTTCTGACAAGATAGAGCATTTTCTAAAGACGAAGATGCAGTCAATTTTATTGCTCCAAATACGGTCTCACATGTTATTGTTCTGAACGATCAGAATTGTAAACATATATGTGTTCTCTGCAACTGTAAAGGTCTCGGCGTCAAAAGTACAGTTATTGCCTATTGCCCAAGTATGAACTGTGCATTGTTGTTGTTGTTCTTGTTATTATTGCCACATCATTGTTATGTATGCGTAAACATAAGAAAAATAACGAAAAAACCTTCTCAACTTTCTACATCATTATATTCCCACTGCAGTTTCGAACGTAATGTTCTTTTCAAGGAAATTCCTTCCTTTCATTCCTTGAAAAGAACATTACGTTCGAAACTGCAGTCGGAATATAATGATGTAGAAAGTTGAGAAGGTTTTTTCGTTATTTTTCTTATATTACTGCTCCACGCCAGCAAATTTATTTTTTTACCATATATATTGTTGTTTCTACACGAAAACGTACGCTCTGTTTTTCTCTTGTTTCTTTCCTCTGTCTGTTGAGATGTGAATTCCAAAGAACTTTGAATTGCGGACCACATGTTCTTATAATGCATCCGAATGTTCGTACTACTTTACAAGCGAAAATTATGCTATAATCTATAAACGGAATAAAAAACATTTTAGTTGGATTAAAAAGAATTCGTCCTTGTCCAAAGCCGACGAATTTTACGTTAAGGCCCACTATTTACCGGCATTAAAACACCAGTTTATCCTTTCGCCTTTCATATCATCACAGCCCGGGATAGAATCACTCTGAACTCCCGGCACTATATCGTTTTAGGCAGGTTACGTTTTATCGAAAGAGGATCTCATTTATATGTATATATACGAGTGATTGAGTGAATAGGATTTAACGTCGCTTTTAACACTATTTCAGTCATATCGCGACGAACCAACTTAGCACCACCCAGCCAAGTTGCATTCCTGTTGCCTCGAAGAAGAAATCTTTGAAGCAACATGGAACTAGACACCCTCCATCCACACTATAAAACACTGAGGACAGCACACAGGACACAGACAGGACGTTTACACGGTGCAATAAAGACAAGTGATATTACACTGCTAGATATCACATTATCAAGTACCGAACAGCTGGAATTTCTCCCATCATGCGGCTACAGTACATGGCAGTGTGATAACGTCACAGAACCTACGAAATAGGGCAGACTCCGACGCCAACTGAACTTTTGCCCCCAGTTGAAATCCTGCCTATATTAAGATGGGCCCTGCCCAAGTCAGAATCACCAGAAATTCTCCATCAAAAGTGGGTCAGCTCAGAACTTGCTGGTGTAACCCCTCAGAGACTGGTCACTATAGTCTCTGATTGTTTACTAGTTTAAAGTAAATATATGAGTCTCCTGAGCTCCTGTACAGAGCCCCATCTGTTTACACAGAGGTCATGTGATTTTGCCTTCAAAACTACTGAGCACATGGCATATTGTCCTCTTCTGTTCCAACTGCCACTGAGGGAAGACATGAGCTGCAGTCTGCATCTTTATCTTTTGTAAACAGGTGAGAGAAGTTTACTTATTTTCAAGTTGAGTTAAACAATATTTGCAATTAACTTGTTAAGAGTTTAGTGCAACGGTGTGTTGAGATTTTGCTGTGTTAACTGGGCAGATTTAGCTGCAAAGTTATTTGAAACTTGTAGTGCTTTGTTTTTAACGAATGTTGAGCATAGTCTAAATTCTAGAGACCTTGCACTGGTTTGGTGATGTTTGTTAATTCTGGGTATAGGTAACTTGGTTTACCATGCATCAGTGTTTAGGTTTATTCTATATTATATTTTAGGCTCAGAGGGGATTTGAATTCTCCCTTTGGAATGTGTATTGTTCCATGGAGGCATTGCCTGCCTAACTCTGTTTTAGGGTATTTAATGACACAGCAGATCTCAATACATTGTTTGTCATAGATCCTTTCCAGTTAATGTTTATACTACATTCAAACTAAAGATTTGATTTGTTAATTATAAACATTAACAGATATAAATAATTTCAAGTAAGAGTATTTAAATACTTTATTTGCCTTTTTGGTCAATTGATCTAACATATATGTGTTTGTTGATACGTTGGATATGCTTCATCACCACAACACTATTTCCTATAGTCTTTGAGAACATACGCCCTTTCTATTGATCTCCTTATATCTGTTTGTGTCATATCGACATATGGTCCAAAATATGACATTTATGCAGTGGCTGGGTTGTCATAGATATTTGGTGTATCAAAGATTATTTTGGTATTGTGTTGTGGCGAGAGTATGTTCCACATGTCAACAATCTTATGTATTTATCATGCAAAGTATATATGTGCATATCCTCTTCTGTTCCAACTGCCACTGAGGGAAGACATGAGCTGCAGTCTGCATCTTTATCTTTTGTAAACAGGTACTGCAGTCCTGTTCTTCCCAACCCAACATTAGAGCCATGCTCTGGCTGTATCCAGAGCATGATGACAGCCTACCAGGCATGTCATTTTCGGGCAGACTAAAATTATTACAAAATTATCAAAGTACCAAAATTGAAACCATCTCATTTATCTGCAATATTATACACAAAATTGTTATGGATTGATTGATTAAAACATATTTCATCCATATCGCATATACTGTGTTTGTCCGAGTTCCTGAGTTGAGCAGTACATGTAATACAGTCATGTTAACACACCCGAGTCCACTCCCGAAAACATGTAAGATAGTTTCGTAGACAAATCAACGTCACGATACCAACATGTCTTACAACATGTGAGACGTCCATATATATACCATGGACAAACAAGTCTTACATTTGGCGCCCGATGGGGGACATGGTGTGGTTTATACAATGTGACTGTTGCAGTATATCTCTCCCAGGGACTTTTCAGACTTGCATTGTATAATTTGAAGGCAAACTGGTATTTATTGCTTGATTAGATTTTTCGGCTTTATCAGTTTACCAGACTGGCCTATTTGTGTACTAAAAGCTTTAAATTATCTCAAAGTGACCTTGGCAAATGGTATCAGACTTGAGATTTGGCCACTTGTTGGAACTTCCTGAGCAATCTGGAGTTTCAGATAAACACCGAGACTATATTCCTAATTCTAATCTCTGATTATAGCCTATCCCACATACCCCAATATTGAACTGGAATATTATAGTTGCCATGGATAAACTTTAGGGATTGAAAATTAAAGCGCTTTTTTGACAATTTATTTAAGTACATTTTGACAATTTTGGCAACTTAACAGTAGAGATGTTTTGACAGTCCATCACGATCTGAGGGACTAACGAACACTCGTTCTGGGGTTAGTTTGAGCCATGCCATATCTTGATGCAGCCTCGTCCTCAGATTGATAAATCTGTGGAATTAACCTGGAGACATCTGTACATTTATCAAAATTGCCCATATACTGCCATCAACCGGTGAGGTTTAGATGGAAACCTGGAGAATCAGATGACCATAGATGACCTATCTGGACAGTCCATGTATCTCGCTCTAGGGACCATACCCCAACTACATGGGATGTTGCTGATGTCAACGCCATGGGGAAACATGGAACTTAGCCCTGATGGAAGTGCCAACGGTGAATTACTGGACTTTGATGGTGAACTGTTGGACTTCTCTTAAATGGTTATCTGGACATTTCATCTTTTCGACACCTGCTGTTATGAACTTTTATGTGGTACATTTGCAGGTTGATTCAACTGAATGAACTGTCAGTAAAAGTCACGAAACTCACCACACACTTAATTTTCTAACAGTTTCAGAACTTCTCACTTTCTTTAATAATACCATACTTACTATATATGAATTGGATACATGTAAATGTGTAGTTTTTCACTGTTTCAAATTGTTTAACAGTTTGTATTTGATATACAGCTGTGTCAATGTTTTCCCCATATTCACATATCCCGTTTGTTTATGTGTCTTGTAATATGGCTGAGGGAATTTTAAATTGGGTTTTGGCTAATGAGTTGATGTTAGTTGACAAAGACCATGGTGCTTATACAATATATGAGATATTTATGGTACTATATGTGCATACTGTGCATCCATGTTAAATGGATGCTTTAGGTTTCTCTAAATCAGAATGCAGGATCACGTCCCATCAGGACTTGATAACGTCACCTGCCATTATATTTAGATGCCTGGGATGAAGCAGGGTGCCGGTTTACCTGTGACTGGTAACGATTATACGGGAATTTCTGATACATTATATGAGTATGTGGCAGGGTTTTGTTTTAAGTTACCTCCCTCTGTATGTTTCAGTTGCATTGGTCTGTTGTCTGCTGATTTTTTGCTCCAGTCATTGTCTACACTCTTGAAATACAATGTATGTGTGAACTTTACATTTTTATTTGTTAACGGTTTACCAACATTTAAGTGTTAACATTTTCATTTCAAGAGCAGTTACCATAAATTGGGTTGATGAATTGTAAACGTGTCTTTAAATTGTCTGGGAATTTACTATAATTGACCCGTGGGCCGTCTTATAATTGAATCTTTGTTATTCATCGTGTAAGTAAAGCTCGACATGTAATGAGCAGCCAATCACATTGGCTGTATTTTGGTTGAAATATGTCCTACGTTTGTTATCAGGTATAGCGACCCTGATAGGTTGCGTAGTGAATGTATTATTGGTGTATGAGACACTTAAATACTTTTGGCATATTCATCTTTTTTGTTTTCATTGCATAATACTTGTCGACGTTAGGAGTCCCATTACATAAGAAATTCACCTTTTCAAACACTATCTTGAATCACATTCTTTGTAAATTTACATTGAAGATAGATTTATCGGTATACTTCAGCTCGCCTGAATATTTAACACCTATTTGTTTGCCTATCTGTTGTTATCCATATGAATTACAGATATTTGTATCTTTTTATTACTTTCACCTGGCAGGCTGTGCGACTGATTCCACCAGTGGTGTGTAGAACTTTTGATCTCGATTTCGGCTCAAAATTCCTCTTTTAAGGAGGGGTGAATGTAACCCCTCAGAGACTGGTCACTATAGTCTCTGATTGTTTACTAGTTTAAAGTAAATATATGGGTCTCCTGAGCTCCTGTACAGAGCCCCATCTGTTTACACAGAGGTCATGTGATTTTGCCTTCAAAACTACTGAGCACATGGCATATTGTCCTCTTCTGTTCCAACTGCCACTGAGGGAAGACATGAGCTGCAGTCTGCATCTTTATGTTTCGTAAACAGGTGAGAGAAGTTTACTTATTTTCAAGTTGAGTTAAACAATATTTGCAATTAACTTGTTAAGAGTTTAGTGCAACGGTGTGTTGAGATTTTGCTGTGTTAACTAGGCAGATTTAGCTGCAAAGTTATTTGAAACTTGTAGTGCTTTGTTTTTAACGAATGTTGAGCATAGTCTAAATTCTAGAGACGAATCTTGCACTGGTTTGGTGATGTTTGTTAATTCTGGGTATAGGTAACATGGTTTACCATGCATCAGTGTTTAGGTTTATTCTATGTTATATTTTAGGCTCAGAGGGGATTTGAATTTTCCCTTTGGAATGTGTATTGTTCCATGGAGGCATTGCCTGCCTAACTCTGTTGTTTTAGGGTATTTAATGACACAGCAGATCTCAATACATTGTTTGTCATAGATCCTTTCCAGTTAATGTTTATACTACATTCAAACTAAAGATTTGATTTGTTAATTATAAACATTAACAGATATAAATAATTTCAAGTAAGAGTATTTAAATACTTTATTTGCCTTTTTGGTCAATTGATCTAACATATATGTGTTTGTTTATACGTTGGATATGCTTCATCGCCACAACACTATTTCCTATAGTATTTGAGAACATACGCCCTTTCTATTGATCTCTTTATATCTGTTTGTGTCATATCGACATATGGTCCAAAATATGACATTTATGCAGTGGCTGGGTTGTCATAGATATTTAGTGTATCAAAGATTATTTTGGTATTGTGTTGTGGCGAGAGTATGTTCCACATGTCAACAATCTTATGTATTTATCATGCAAAGTATATATGTGCATGTCCTCTTCTGTTCCAACTGCCACTGAGGGAAGACATGAGCTGTAGTCTGCATCTTTATCTTTTGTAAACAGGTACTGCAGTCCTGTTCTTCCCAACCCAACATTAGAGCCATGCTCTGGCTGTATCCAGAGCATGATGACCAGACATGTCATTTTCGGGCAGACTAAAATTATTACAAAATTATCAAAGTACCAAAATTGAAACCATCTCATTTATCTGCAATATTATACACAAAATTGTTATGGATTGATTGATTAAAACATATTTCATCCATATCACATATACTGTGTTTGTCCGAGTTCCTGAGTTGAGCAGTACATGTAATACAGTCATGTTAACACACCCGAGTCCACTCCCGAAAACATGTAAGATAGTTTCGTAGACAAATCAACGTCACGATACCAACATGTCTTACAACATGTGAGACGTCCATATACCATGGACAAACAAGTCTTACACTGGTAACAGTCCCCTAATGCAGCTTCATGCCAAAAATCAAGGTTCTAATGTCAACGGTTCTCTTTATTTTACCGACGAAAGGATTCGGATGAACTGACTGACTCACTGACTCACTCATTACCGGACAATTTGCAAATGAGAGCCTACTTCCTAGGAATAAATGTCCTCTAAAAGTCTCGCGCCAATTTATACACCAAGACAAGTCCTCAGAGGATTTGTCACAAACACAACTGAATCACATAAAACAACATTTGTCTTGGAAACAAGGGCTGCCTTCAATCCATTGCATAGGTTTTTTTCTTTTGGTCGTTATTCAACGCAAATATTTTGAACACGTGTTCGACTTCTGACCAGATTCATACATCAATGCACTGAAGTGAACGTCGACATATTTCAATCGTTCAATAATATTTGCCTCGGCCGCTTGTTCTGGTTTCACGTCAAAATTTAATTAGGCCGTCTACATTATATCATTTGCTGGAATTCGAACAACAGATGATGAATGTGTAAGGCTTAAACGTGAAACAAGGTCTATCTGTAAGGATCCTATCCAAACATAAGGGAACACTTGGTTTACCTGTTCACGGCGCTGGACATCTGTTCCACATTAGTGCGAGATCGAGCAATAATATAGATGGGAAAAACGATATAATATTTCAGTCATCGAACTCACAATGATGGTCGCATGTTTCTTAAGCGCCAGTCACACTGTCAAGAATTGGGTGTAGAATGCCGGCCAATGACCACGAATATTTTAATCTTGTCAATTCGTGTAAATTCGCCCGAAGAAGGCCTCTTTGAAACTGTCCTACGAACCCCTTTACGCATGCCGTAGGTTCCTTGTACGACAGCCATAAGCATTTAACAAGAATCATCAAGAATGAGTACGCATGCAGTATGATTCAATAAAGAACGCCCTACGCATCAACACGACAGCCGACGAACCCACTACGAATGCTCGATAATCTGCTACGAATAAGTACGTATGCAGTACGATGTGAGAACGAATGCAGTACGAACCTGTTACGCTGTGACACGATCCCCCAGGAGGCCACGCGAACCTATATAAAGACGGTCGAGCGAGGCTCTTCATTTCATAGAAGAAACACGAATATTTTATCTTGTCGATTCGTGTTTCTTCTATGAAATGTACAACATACGATCGTCTTCACCATCTCTCGATCCTATGCAATCGTACGAGATTCGTGAGGAAGCGTAGCCTATTCTTCATGGAACGTAGCGCCAGCGTGGGTATTCGTAGTACTGTCGCGGGTATTCGTAGTACTTTCGTCACAGCGTAGAATGCGTCCAACAATATAATACAATGCGTTCGGCATTCTTGCTGATTTGTGACCGGAAGAACTATTACGACTACCCACGAATATACACGATATGAGGAGAATGCATGTGAGAACGCAGTAGGATGGTGCCAAGAATGCCATACGTATGCCATTTAATCGTACTTGACCGGCGAATGTTTTGAACATTTCCAAACTTTCGTACTCCCTCCGAGAATAGGCAAGAACGGTCACGATCTGCGACGAACCCCGCAAGATGCCTACACGAATTGACAAGAATGACCACGATTTTCCAGTTCGCGGTGATTCTCCTACTCAATTCGTGACAGTGTGACTGGGGCTTAAGGCACAGAATCACATAAACGACGAAGCTCAAGCAAACCTTCAGTGACAGTACCCGTGTGTCTATGCGCTATAGTCTGTTCTCGGTATATTTCAAAATACAGATTTCATTAACGTTTTACATGAAAAGATGTCTAAATGCTCAGAATATGCCACAATTTCCTAACAAAATCAGTATCTATTCAAGCCAATGCTACACAGTAAAATTCCTCTCTACCGTTCATTTCATGGGTAGGTTCTCGTCGATAAGAAATAACCCCGAAATAATCTTACTTTCGCCCTGTTGAAACCTTGACTTAATTTTTGTCCTTTTTCCGTGTGTTATTTTGTCGGGTCTTGAAATTTTTTAACATGTCCATTTCAGTTAATTAAGTCGTGGCATAAGAAATGCTGGTGACGAGTTAGCCTAGTCATTTTCGTTTTCTCGATTTACTTTCTGGGCCTTGGATTTATATATCATGTCATAGACTCCGCATACTTGTGGGGAAGCGGAATGGAGTGTTGTGTGAGTGTCTAATCATACCAGATATTATCTACCGTGATATTCCTTGGTTCATACTTATTCCCGAAATCACAAATAAAATACTCGAGTAGTAGGGAAAGGCTATTTAAAGTCGTATTTTGCCGGGGGAGGTAACTCTTGGTGGCGACAGGTGGCGTTGTTTCTCAAAAGACCAAAAACTACCTCCAACACAGAAGAGTTCCAATGGGGAGGTAACTCTTGATGCCTGTGATTATTTTTTGACATATTCCTGGTTATCTCCCCTGATTCCAACATTTGCATGTTACATCTATACGGGAAATGCCTGTATGGGGTATGGATGGTCCGATCGGGTCGTATGAGGTATCAATGTGAAGCATTCGTGAAGGGGCATCTGATGGGCTGGGTGTGGGGTTGGAATATCGTCATTCTGCGCATGCGCGGTGGACAAAGTGTATGGAAATAGACGTTTTGGGATCTAGGGGAGCCACTAATGGCCCGATGGAGTTGAGTGAGTTATCAATGTGAAGCATATGTGAGGGGGCATCTGATGGGGTGGGTGTGGGGTTGAAATATCGTCATTCTGCGCATGCGCAGTAGACAAAGGGTATGGAAATAGACGTTTTGGGATCTTGGTGGGCCACTAGTGGTCCTATGGAGTCGTATGAGGTATCAATGTGAAGCATATGTGAGGGGGCATCCGCCTGGACTAGTGTCTCGACCGTTGTCAACATTCTGCGCATGCGCAGACAGGGAATTGTGGGGAAAGGGTATGGAAATAGACGTTTTGGGGTTTAGGTTAGTCCCTAATGGGCCGATGGAGTCGAGTGAGGTATCACTGTGAAGCCTATGTGAGGGGGCATCCGATGGGATGGGTGCGGGGTTGGAATATCCTCATTCTGCGCATGCACAGTAGACAAAGGGTATGGAAATAGACGTTTTGGGGTCTTTGTGGGCCACTAGTGGTCTTATGGAGTCGTATGAGGTATCAATGTGAAGCATATGTGAGGGGGCATCCGCCTGGTTTTGGGGTTTTGGGATCTAGGTGAGTCCCTAGTGGGCCGATGGGGTCGAGTGAGGTATCGTTGTGAAGGATACGTGAGGGGGCATCCGCCTGGACTAGTGTGTCGTCCGTGTTCGACATTCTGCGCATGCGCAGACAGGGAATTGTGAGAAAAGGGCATTGGAAGGAACGTTTTGGGATCGACATGGGCCACACGTGGTCTGATGGGGTCGAGTGAGGTATCGTTGTGAAGCTGTCGTGAGGAAGCATCCGACTGGATGGCTGTGACGTAAAGCTGACTTAATTCTACGCATGCGCAGTAGACCAAGGGTATGGAAAAAGACGTGTTCGGGTCTAGGTGGGCCACTATGGGTCCGATGGAGTCGTATGAGGTCTTATTTTGAAGCTCTCGTGAAGGGGCAGCCACCTGGACTAGTGTGTCGTCCGTGTTCAATATTTTACGCATGCGCAGACAGGGAATTGTGGGAAAAGGGTATGGAAATAGACGTTTAGGGGTCTGTGTGGGCCACTATTGGTCCTATGGAGTCGTATGAGGTATCAATATGGAGGATACGTGAGGGGGCATCCGGCTGGACTAGTGTGTCGTTCGTGTTCAACATTCTGCACATGCGCAGACAGGGAATTGTGGGAAAAGGGTATGGAAATAGACGTTTTCGGGTCTAGGTGGGCCACTATGGGTCCGATGGAGTCGTATGAGGTATCAATGTGAAGGATACGTGAGGGAGCATCCGCCTGGACTAGTGTGTCGACCGTTTGCGACATTCTGCGTATGCACAGACAGCGAATTGTGGGAAAAGGGTATGGACATAGACGTTTTGGGGTCTGTGTGGGCCACTATTGGTCCTATGGAGTCGTATGAGGTATCAATGTGAAGGATACGTGAGGGAGCATCCGCCTGGACTAGTGTGTCGTTCGTGTTCAACATTCTGCGCATGCGCAGACAGGGAATTGTGGGAAAAGTGTATGGAAATAGACGTTTTGTGGTCTAGGTGAGTCCCTAGTGTGCCGATGGGGTCGAGTGAGGTATCGTTGTGAAGGATACGCGAGGGGGCATCCGCCTGGACTAGACAGACAGGGAATTCCGGGGAAAATGCATTGGAAGGAACGTTTTGGGGTCTAGGTGGGCCACTAATGGTCTGATTGAGTCGAGTGAGGTATTAAATGTGATGCATACGTGAGCGCGCCTGGATGGATGAGTGTTAGGAATATCGTCATTCTGCGCATGCGCAGGCATGCCGTAGTATGGAAATAGACATTTTGAGGCCGATATGGACCACTATTGGTCCGAATGTGTCTAGCGAAGTGTTATTTTGTAGCTCTCGGGGTGTAGACAACGACTTGAAGGGATGCCCACGTCACCTGTGACGTCAGTGGTGACGTCATCAGTGAGAGTAGTAGCGAAAGCAGGAGTTTCGGAGGTGCGATGGAGTGCATTTGGAGTAGATAACTTATTTTTCCATCCAACTACCTGGTAGAGTTACCTGTGAGTGTGAGTGTATGCGCGCGTGTGTGTGAGTGAGTGTGTGAGTGTGAGTGAGTGAGTGAGTGAGTGAGTGAGTGAAGCGTGCACAACGCCCGTGAGGCGTCCCCAACGCCCGTCTTAACGCATGGACGCACTAACGACGGTGAGTGAGTGAGTGAGTGGGATCCGACTGGACTAATGTATCGTCCGTTTTCATCATTTTGCGCATGCGCAGTCTGGCCGTAGTATAGAAAGCAGGCATTTTGGGGATTCGTGGAGGTTTGCTGAGTGGTTGAACATCCCTGGTCAAATGGACCGTGTGGGTTATCAGTGTGAAGCTCTCGACTGGCTGTCACCCGCCAAGGCCCGTCGTTACGCCTTAACGCCTGTCTCAACGACTTAACGCCCTATCTTTACGCCTTAACGCCCTAGCATAACGCCTTGACGCCATGATACAGACAGATGAGAGAACAAAACGCCCGGTGGTGGCAGCTCCCGTGTCACAGAGCTCTTGGATCGAAGCTCTTGGAGCTCAAAGCTTGTGGAGCTCAGAGATCGGAAGTGACGTCATCACATGCATGCGCACGTACCTGTGGTGCACCCTGTACCCTATAGCCCGTAGGTTATAGGGTACACCAGGATGCCCCCTCACATATGCTTCACATTGATACCTCCCCCGGCAATACGACTTTAAATAGCCTTTCTATACTACTTACTCGTTTTTAATGGCTTTCTGCTGATACAATATTCAGCATATGTATGTCATACATTTAACTGGTCAGTCATCAATTCCTTTTCGCTAAATTGTATCAATTATGTATTATTTCACTTTTACTTATTAATGCTTACCATTTACAGCTCCACTTGCCACAGTTCTATGTGACCGATACAGCGAAAGGAAAATTTTAATTGGTGCAGGCCTACTCCATTTCGTTGGCTGTATCGTGGCATCTGTGGCTCCAAACATGGAGATTGTGATATTTTCTACCGGGGGATTACTTGGTGAGCCGAGATAAATCCTGTTTACACCCATCCCACCTCTCACCAACTAGGCATGCCCTACTCAAACACTTGTCCGGATCCTTCGCCAAACCTACGTCGACGACATAAAACGCGCTACTGCTACGCACAGTTGCTCACCCCATCTCTGTAGGCCAGACGTGCCCTACCTACCCTGTTGGAATGATTTCCTCCTCCTCCTCTAAACTTATGTGTGCATTAGGATACTCTCATCCTTCTCATCATAAAGTATATACCATTTCTTCTGCAAAAATACTCCTCCACGCCCTAACCACAAACTCTTCCTCCTACTTACATTAAGTATAGTTGATATCAGATATTACGCGATGGTGTATCAACACCATCGTGCTCGTTGAATTAACGCTGAAAGGAGATCAAACGACGATATGGACCAAATGTCGACGTCAAAGTATATATTTTAACAATGCAAAGACACACATTGCTACACCGAACACTTTTGATTGATACCGTCAAATTCTCAGCGTTAATTAAAGGTAGAAAATGAGGTTAACACAATCTCGCATGAACCTTCATACTGTAGTTGTAACGTAAGTGTGCTATCTGAGAGTACAGGCCTCGGTAACTCAGAAACTCTAGCTGTGATAGGTGAATATAGGGTAAGGGGGCGTGGCTTCCTATCACAGCTCAGAGCGGACCTAGGAAAATATTTTCGAGATAAAATCTGGCGTTCCGAAAAGTACCTTTTCGCAAATCTTTCGCTGACGAAAATAACGAAACGGGAGAGAAAAAATATGCCAATTTGATAGAGTTTGACCGACCTGAGATTCTTTGACCATGACCATCTTTCAAGACTGTTTTGATGCTGACAAAATATGATCAAATGTGTGGGAAAAACATTGACTAATTTTCCCGTTTTGGCGCGTTTCTGACATGTTGTAAGAATATGACCTACGCTATTTTTATCTTGTGACCTTTCTGATCACGTGAATAAACGCACGTCGCTATTGGTTTATAATCTGCAAGGATCGATTTCTGGTGCCGTGAGCAAAAAGGTCAACCACAATTTCTGCGCATGTTCCTGTCAACTGGAGAAAGAGGCCGGAAAAAAACCCCACAACGGATTTATTGACAAAATCCGTGTTTGAAGGCAGATTCCAAAGGAGTCATTAGGTGATTGTCATAGTGCTGGAGATGCCAAATCATATTATTTATTCGATAAAATGCTTTTCGTGCCTCTGTCTCAATTCTCCACGCCGTGTGCAGTTAAAGGTCTCGAACGACTGACGTCTTTCCATATCAGGCCCTATCAGTGATTCGGGCTAAGGAGTCAGATTCAGCAACAACAACCAAAAAAAAAAAAAAAAAAGACTCCTTAGCCGATGTTTTCGAGCTAGGGCCTCGGATCCCATATTCAATATCTACCCGTCGTCCACGAAACAATTTCCGCGTCAATAATATAATAATAGTTAGCATCCATTCCAAAAAGCCATAAACTAATTATTTAAAAAATAATTATCCAAATGGGTTTCCATGTCGTTTTGCACCTGCCACCCTTTGATTGTGCTTGTTCATTTGAACGCCACAGAGATGTAAACAAATATCGTAAGCGGAATTAGATACAAGCTACAAAAGGCAGCCCCGAAGATCGTGCACTCTACGATCGTCAGTGTACGATAAACCCGTCACGGTCTCGGATAATGTAGGACATTAGTACCTGGTGGCGCACTGCTAGGAATTCATATTGGCATCCATGTTGAAAGCACAGTATCACGCCGAAACTCCGAACAGCGCATGTCAGCTGTATGACTTCCGTTACCATGAAGATCAGCTCGAGAAGAAAAACCAGGAGAAAAAACTCAAATTAGAAGATATCATAGAATCAAGGGAATATCCATTTTATTTAGATATATATTTTATCTCCTGATAAGTGAGAAATAAAAACGAGGATTATGTGAGCGGAAACACATCCTATAGCATGTGATGTGCCTCTCGTGCGGCGGATCACGGTTTACAGCTGAGAGCTGTAAAATCCTTTTAATGCGCGAGGTACTATGACTTCGACGGAATAGGCCGAGCAGTCGCGATTGTGTACGATATTCAATCTGATGAACTTAGGCGTTTGGCGGTATCTGGCCTTGTTTATCAAGTTTCTGGAAAAAAAATTTCTGGCGTTGACTGAAATCTTCACATACTGCACAGAAACTATCGACTGCTAACAAGAGAGAGATGCATTCGCCGTAAATACTTAATGTAATAATACTAATATCCAGAAAATGGGTAGTTAACTATGTCAGCATTGTAATCACCTCTCCTCTGCTCATACACTCATAATCTCGTACATCATCTGTGCCACTTTATCGACACGACATTCATTCATATATATATATTGGTATCTTTTTCTAATATCAACAAAACATCTGGTCGAGCTTGCTACGTTCTTATAGCTGAAAATACGTCGATCTCGAGTAACGTCATCACTTCCTTTACTCGTTCATTAGCTTTATGAGAATATTCTGTTGATTGGTTAACAACGACAGATTTCATTGATATTCTATGGTATACGATACTAGTAATCTGAGAGAGGCCAACACGCAACAATCTGGTCGATTCTGGGGATGATCTCCCTTCCTCGGAAATAACAATATTTCATATACATAATATATATATCTGTTCTGTTTTCAGGGGCTGGGTCGTCTTGTTTCTTCGGTCCTGTACAAATGGCCATTGGAAAATACTTCGATAAACGAAAGTCACTCGCCATTTCTCTTGCGTTCGGTGGCCTTTGCTTAGCACAAGTCATCATGCCACCTGTAAACATTGCTTTACTTGAAAAGTATTCTCTACGTGGGACATTGCTGCTATATGCCGGATTCATGCTAAATATAGTTGTATTTGCTGCTTTGGTGAGACCCCGCACAATCGCTCCTCGAATGCATGTAGACGAAACATCGACCGAATTCAACGTAAAAGACAACAGAGGGAATCTTGATATAGTGGAGATAACACGTTCAGTGGTGAATGGTTCAGACAAACCGCGTATGATAGAACTGCGGATCATTACTGGGAATATTCATAAAGATGAGTTCAAACCAGAAATAGAAACAAATAACCTGGACAAAGATGAGCGGGGAAATAATTGGAAGAAATTTGAAGAAACATATATAGCAAACGATTCTTTGCGTCCCGAAGAAAATATGACAGATAACATAGAGGCGCCGGAAAGAAAGTATCAACATCGCCTTGAAGGTGACGTAAAAAGCGACAGAAGGACATGCACTAGTGTACGCGTCCACTGCATCAAGTCAATTTCAAACGTTCTCGATTTTTCCCTTTGCAAAAGTTTAAGTTTTAGCGTTTATACTGTGGCCCTTGCCATAGCATTGACGCCTTTCTCAAACGTTCCAATCTATATGTTCCCAAGAGCGGAAGACTGTGGACTTTCACCAGAAGAGGGCGCTTTACTTATAACCATCATGGGATCAACCGATATTGCCGCGCGATTTATGCTCGGGATATTAGGCGATGTGAAGAGGATTGGACCAAAACTGTTATTTATTATAGGAATCACCCTCTATGGGGTGTCTACATTGGCATTGCCTTTCACGTCCGACTTTATTGGAATGGCAGTTATAAGTGCTTTCATGGGACTATTCGGAAGCTCTGTAATCGTCCTCAATATGCCGATTCTGGTGGACATGATTGGACTGGAGAAACTAGGGAAAGGAGTAGCATTGACAAGCTTCATCTCTGGAATATTCAATGCCATAGCACCACCAGTATTAGGTGAGTAACTTGACAGACAAGGATGTCGAAATCTGCCCATCAATGCAGAAAGGAAAGTGGCGGAGTGTGATTTCTAGTGGTGGGCAAGTATTTCCAGTGATTGGGAGGGATATCCAGTGATCGGGAGGGATCTCCTGTGATGGGAAGGCGCCTCCAGTGATTGGTGGAAGGGATCCCCAGTGATAGGGTGTGATAACGGGTGATGGGGAGGGATCACCAGTGATGGGGAGGCACCTCCAGTGATTGGAAGGGATCTCCAGTGATGTGGAGGGATCTCCTGCGATGGGGAGGCACCTCTAGTGATTAGAAGAGATCTCCAGTGATGCGGAGGGATCTCTAGTGATGGGGTGGGGGATCTTCCGTGGTGGGGGGATATCCACTGGTGGGGATTGACCTCCAGTGATGGGGATAGACCTCCAGTGGTGGAAAGAGACCACCAGTGATGATGGGAAGGGATATCCAGTGATGTGGATCGATCTCCAGTAATTGGGAGGCACCTGCAGTGATATAGAGGGACCTCCCAAGGGGGGGGGGGCAGGGGGGGGGGGGAATCTTCACCAGTTCCCTTGTCACATTAACGCGATAACAATGGATAGGCCTCAGCCAACAGCAGTACGTTTACTGGCTAGTCCGTGCATGGTGGTATTCATTGGTTCGTTCGCTCCTATTTCACTGTATGTTTATGAGAATTTGTTCATACCAAGTGATAACCGGAATATTTTTAACTTAACCAGTTACTGTAAGTATATCGGCAATTTCTTATAATGTAATATAAAGCCTATTTACCACATTAATTCCAGTTATCACTAGTTACCAATATTTCATCACATACAGCATATACGTATGAGGAGAAATAGGGACGAACATCACAGATATTGCAATCACGGACCATACAGTAGCTGGACTGCACCGAAGTGTGTTCATTGTTATTATATCAACAAGGAAAGGGCCGATTGCCTAATCATTATTATTGTTATAAACTTGTCTTCCGGTGGTTCTAAGCAAAACATTTATTTATATTTATATAGACATTCCACTTTCTTAATCGTCTTCTGAAATACTCATATTCTATACATTTCAGGTTATACCAAGGACGTAACAACATCATATGATTACGTGTTCTTCATATGTGGTGGTATGTCGTTAATGGCATCTCTGCTTATGCTTGGTGAGCTTGTAGTGCGACGACTGAAACTGACAACACCCACAGTAGTGGATTCGGAACTGACTTGAGCAATTTTGTTTATGCGGTGTTTCAGGTCTAGCATATTTTTGCCAGCAACATTAGGACTATACGCTGAAATCCACTTTTCTACATGAAGAATGTCCGCGTTCATAATAGGTACATCTTACTCACAAGACAGCATAAGCTAAAGCCTATGCATGGCGGAACCACAATGTTGCGCAATTCCAGCTCTATTAGTTTCGCCATAAAGAAGATATTTCACGACAAGGGATAGAATGTTCCTGGCCAGTCAACAAAAGTATGTGGTCCGTGTCTTAAATACCAAAATTAATATATTACGCTGAACATATATGTGACAGTATGTACAGAATTCAGAAAGAGTTTACAAAACTGATGCCAGGGTGCAAAATCCGCATCATTGCCGCATCTTATCGGATGGAAGAACAGCAGGAATACAACCCATTATCGTGTCGTTGTGCATGTAGAGGAGACATACCATTATCAGAACCAACATTTTGCGTAACAGAAAACCCAAGAGAACCACTTCGAAATCCATCGACTAGCTACTAAATGTCGGATCTGACAATTCACGATTTAACCGATAAAAAAGTCCATATGAAGGTCGACAAATGACAGCTGTTTTATATCAATACTTATATTTCTGTTAATAAAACAATATAAGCTTGAGTCAGCTTGTATACTAAAAAGGTATTTCAATATAACAGGCCGATGTGGAGGCTAAGAATGTCCAGTGGGCACGAGTGTCCGGCTCCTATGTTCTAACCCAGGTAGGACACATTTATCCGCATTCGGGACAAGTGCCCGTCCTTGGTTGCAATAGAAAAGGATATGAAAAGGGACACTAATCACCAGGACATTCTTGTCTATCACATCGGCTCCTAGGTAATGTTCACGTGAATCGTCTCCATGAAGGACAACTGTTTTTTATAATATAGACATGTTGGTGTGAAGTAGAGTGAACCACGAAACTATTTGTATATAAGGGAATAATTTTTGAGAGAAAGAATAATAATTCACGACTCCTCTAATCCGTAGAGTAATGCCTATGGGTAACTGGATCATAGAGTAATGCCTATGGGTAACTCGATCGTAGAGTAATGGCTATGGGTAACTCGATCGGAGAGTAATGCCTATGAGCAACTCGATCAGTAGATCGATATGTATATACCACTTCCTGCATGTCCTAGTACACCCTATGTGCAACTCGATCGTAGAGTAATGCCTATAGGTAACTCGATCGTAGAGTAATGCCTATGGGTAACTCGATCGTAGAGTAATGCCTATGGGTAACTCGATCGTAGAGTAATGTCTATGGGTAACTCGATCGTAGACTAATGCCTATAGGTAACTCATCGTAGAATTATGCCTATGGGTAACTCGATCGTAGAGTAATGCCTATGAGCAACTCGATCAGTAGAGTAATGCCTATGTGCAACTCGATCGTAGAGTAATGCCTATAGGTAACTCGATCGTAGAGTAATGCCTATGGGTAACTCTATCGTAGAGTAATGCCTATGGGTAACTCGATCGTAGAGTAATGTCTATGGGTAACTCGATCGTAGAGTAATGCCTATGAGCAACTCGATCAGTAGAGTAATGCCTATGTGCAACTCGATCGTAGAGTAATGCCTATAGGTAACTCGATCGTAGAGTAATGCCTATGGGTAACTCGATCGTAGAGTAATGCCTATGGGTAACTCGATCGTAGAGTAATGTATATGGGTAACTCGATCGTAGAGTAATGCCTATGGGTAACGCGATCGTAGAATTATGCCTATGGGTAACTCGATCGTAGAGTGATGCCTATGGGTAGCTCGATCGTAGAGTAATGCCAATGGGTAACTCGATCGTAGAGTAATGCCTATGGGTAACTCGATCCGTAGAGTAATGCCTATGGGTAACTCGATCGTAGAGTAATACCCATGAGTAATTCGGTGGTAGAGTAATGCCTATGGGTAGCTCGATCGTAGAGTGATGCCTATGGGTAACTCGATCGTAGAGTGATGCCTATGGGTAACTCGATCCGTAGAGTAATGCCTATGGGTAACTCGATCGTAGAGTAATGCCTTTGGGTAACTCGATCGTAGAGTAATACCTCTGGGTAACCCGATCCATAGAGTGATGCCTATGGGTAACTCGATCGTAGAGTAATGCCTATGGGTAACTCGATCCGTGGAGTAATGCCTATGGGTAACTCGATCCGTAGAGTAATGGATATGGGTAACTCGATCGTGGAGTAATGCCTATGGGTAATTCGATCTGTAGAGTAATGCCTATGGGTAACTCGATCCGTAGAGTAATGCCTATGCGTAACTCGATCGTGGAGTAATGCCTATGGGTAACTCTACCGTAGAATAATGCCTATGATTAACTCGATCGTAGAGTAATGCCTATGGGTAACTCGATCGTAGAGTAATGCCTATGGGTAACTCGATCGTAGAGTAATGCCTACGGGTAACTCGATCGTAGAGTAATGCCTGTGGGTAACTCGATCGTAGAGTAATGCCTATGGGTAACTCGATCTTAGAGTAATGCCTATGGGTAACTCAGTCGTAGAGTAATGCCTATGGGTAACTCGATCGTAGAGTAATACCCATGAGTAATTCGGTGGTAGAGTAATGCCTATGGGTAACTCGATCGTAGAGTAATGCCTATGGGTAACTCGATCGTAGAGTAATGCCTATGGGCAACTCGATCGTAGAGTAATGCCTATGGGTAACTCGATCGTAGAGTAATGCCTTTGGGTAACTTTTCGATCGATTAGAGGGGTCGTGGGTTCGATTCCCTGGGACGGCTTGTATTTCCATATATACAAATTGCTTCGTGAAATGCTACACTTCATTCCACTTGTCATTGTTACATTTGGAAACGATATATCCGAACACGTTGAAAATATTGGGATTGTGAATACAACATGACTATAATTTGGGGATCAAATCTTGAAAAGGGTTTATTTTTCGATTTTCTGGCAACAAAATTTCCTCACTACAAATTACCCCATCCCCATAAAAAAACAAAACTGCAGAAATTCATAAAATGGCCATATGCCAAAAGTATACGCCACACATCCCAGTGTATAATTTATGCAATAATTTAATCATCAGTGATAAAATCTTTGGAATGAGCGCTCATTTGTTTGGTTCAAGCTATCGCAATATTTTCTTATTTTGATGATTTAATAAATCATATAAAATGGGATTATCGTACTTCAAATGAATTCGTATGGTGTTGGACAAGTATATTTGGTCATATAAATACATACAGGGACGGGTCAGGATGCACACTTGCTAAAACTGCCCACACTCCAATATATCAAAATTCCAGAAATTGTCAAAACTGACCATGAAGTGTTAAATGTGACTGGGAGTTTTGTGTCGCGTCCAGTATATGGCCGCAAATTGTAAACAAACAAAAATGGCGGCGCTTGCTGTGGAAAATCAATCGTGCTGCCACCAGGATGCAAGGAAGACAACTCTGACTAGGCGAAACATCTGTGGGCCGAATTCCGGGTGATCTCCCTTGATTCGAACATTTGCATGTTAATCTATACGAAGAATGCATGTAAGGGATAGGGGTGATCATGTTTTTTTTTCTTTTCCTGTGGATTTTTCTATGGGGTGTGGCATCTTTTTTTTCGTCTCGCGATGTGGAACACGATGGGAGGAGTCTCGAAGCCATGCAGTGAAATTTTTGGAAAAGTTCAGGTAGGTCTGTTCTGTTAGGTCCATACCGGCGCAGTGGGCAATGTTGGTCCCAATGGGAAACCCATTCATGGACATTTGCGGTATGGGTTTTTGCCCCTTGTTTTTTTCGTTTCACCACGTAGAACACGATGGGAAGGGTCTCAAGGCCAAGCGTTGAATTTTTTTGAAACGTTACTGTGCGCATGCGCACTGGGAAAGCAGCGGTGGCGTGGACGTTTTGGGATCTAGGTGGGCCCATAATGGTCCGATTGGGTCGTTTGAGGTATTAGTGTGAAGCACCCTTGGGGAGCGTCATACTAGATGGGTGTCGGGTGCAACTGACGTCATTCTGCGCATGCGCAGTAGACAAAAGTGTATTGGAATGAACGTTTTTGGATCGCGAAGGACCCATAGTGGTCCGATTGGGCCGTATGAGGTATCAGGTTGAAGCATTCGTGGAATCCATTTCATCATTCCGCGCATGCGCAGTCTGGCCGTAGCATGGAAAACAGCAATTTTGGGAGTGCGTGGAGTGTGTATGAGGGACCATAAGTGGTGCGAATGCGTCGTGTGATGCGTCGTCAAAGTGAAGCTCTCGTGGTGTAGACGACGACTTGAGGGATGTCCATGTCATCTGTGACGTCATTGGTGACGTCATCAGTAGGAGTAGTTGCCAAAGTGGGCATTTTGGAGGTGTGAAGGAAGATGTTTGGGGTAGAGATGGACCATCCTGGTCCGAATGCGTCGTGTGAGGTGTCATCTTGTAGCAACGCCCGCCAACGTCAAGCTTAACGCTTCAACGCCCTGGTGAATTAGCCCTGAAGCTCTCATTTTCTAGATATTCCATGGAATTGTCACTAATTCCTCGAAATGCAGTGACGCCCGTCAACGCCTCTCTTAACGTCTTAACGCCCTATCTTAACGCCCTAACGCTGTATCTTAACACCTTAACGCCCTAGCATGACACCTTGACCCCATGATGAAGACAGATGAGAGAACAACAACAATAACAAGGATGACCGGTCAATCATTTTATTCTCCCCTCCAGTACATCATACCCACGCTGGGGGAGCCACATTGTGTATGTTTACAATTCTCTTAGGCTCCTGTGCAATCAGAAACCGTCGTTTGAGAAAGTCCAATCTTCGTTCGGTGTAACCTAAGCATCATCGGGCAGTTCAGGGTATTGTTCAAGCAGCATGTCCTGAAACTGTTGTTTCCGCATTCTGATCGCATTTTCCAGGGTCTCGGTGGGTGGTAACCCCATATCCTCTTTCAAGTGATGAACCTCTGCAACGTTTCTCAAATTTGGCGATATATATCGCATGCTGATAGCAAAATACGAGCGTAGCGTGCAAGATCTATGGCGTTACGTTTCGTAACTTGTGTCTAATTCCGCTTAACCCGGGGCTAGGGGCCGTATGAACCCATGTACTTCAAGATCCTCATGGTACTCATATGAACAGTCACAATCAAAGCGTGACTGAGATACATCATTCTTTAGATGACGACTTTACAACGAATATTATGGATTAAGAATACTGATCAGCGATACGGATTTGATATTTTTGGAACATCATGATGTCTTGCCGGCATCATTGAAAACCGCTTCTCTCGTGCAGGAAACAAGCCTATGTTTATATATACTATGATTGTCTTTTTGAATTTGATGCTAATACTGTTATATGGAATATGGAATAGGTCTTTGGATTATGGACGCGGATATTCTTTAATGGACGACGGCTGAATTATGAATGACGGACCAGACGCTTGTAATTGTATCGAATTTCATTTCAAGCGGGAGCAGGCTTTATAGATGGCCATGGCTGTTTTCCTGATGCAGGGGCGCATTTGGATGTACGCATGTTGTAAGTTATCCTGTCCAGGTCTTCGATTATCGCAGCATAGCTATTAATAGCTGCTGTCACAATACAATCCCAAAAGGTAGGTTCTTCCCCACTTCCCTGAGATGTAGGCTGACTATCTGAGATCAAGCTCTCCGTATCGGTAGATAGACTCTCAGCAGTCTCTGTTTCGGTATCAGTCGGTGGACTCTCAGCATCTGCATCGGTTTCTTGGGTTTCGGTGTCTTCAATCCCATGTGTATTCGTCTAGTGTCGCATCATATCGTAACGTCTGGTGAACGTGCGTTCGCACTCAGAGCAAGTATAAGCCATGTTCAGGGTTGAACGTCGACTGTGTTTATTTTGGAAATACGCTTGCTTTCATGAACAGTAACGCTCGCCAACGCTCTATCTTAACGCCTTAACACCCGTCTTCACGTCTTAACGCCCGTCTCCACGCCTTAACACACTTTCGTAACGCCGTAACGCCTTTTAATGATGCGTTCAAACAAATGCTTCTTTTGAGCTATAGCTCTGACATACGCCGCTTTCCAGTTCATGCCCGAGGTCGTCAGCATCGACGCTGTTCTTTCGATTTCCATATGGACCGGGTCCTTGCCTAGCAAGGCGAGTCCTGAGGTCGGCATAATGCTGACGTAAAGCCCGTCGTAGTCTGGGTGCCAATGTGTTATGGGCTAAAATTGCGGCTTCCTCTTTCGAATACCCTTTGTGGTGAAACTTGTTTTCTGTGGCCTCCAACGTCTCGCCCATGTCGGCGTTCATACTTTCTTTGAACAAATCCTCCCATGGCCTCAAGTTCACGTTGTGCTCATTCACTTGCACGGGTTTGGGTTGGTTCTCCACGGTTGGGTGATATTCCGGGACTGATATTATGAAGGGGACCCCCTGTGTGGGGGTGGGTTGCTGCTGCTGGACGGGTGATGCCAGGTGTGGACTTGGTGAATGGCGTAGGGGTATATGACGTTGCGGTGATCCCTCGCCGGGTAACCAACAGGCGATCTTCAGGGGTGTGAGCCATTAAGTCAACGAACATGTAACCGTACGGACGACTTGTCGCCCTTGAAACGCCTGCATGAAATGATCGATGTTCTGAGGATAAATTCGACTACCAAACACAAGGATTTGTGCTCTGTCGATGGGTTTGGAGAACAGCACAAAGTATTGGCAATTCAAGGCAATATCTCTGGACGCCTTCCCTTGCGGAAAGAGATTCTTAGTCAAGTAGATGACAGACAGATTCCGATGATGGGACCCTTTGGTGAATAGGTCCGCGATTTCCGAATTGTCCTTGGCGGTACTCGTCAGGTCATCGAGCAAGATTATATTGACCTGGGTGGAATCGAAGTAATACGGTTCGTCTATGTCATGAGGAATTCCTGGGGCGAAGCTCGCGTAGTTTCGTACGCGGACTGCCATTGTCTATAACACCATACAACGCTTGTTGGAGCTGGGGTTGTCACATCTTCCTGTAAGAACTTCATCACCCAGGACGTCTTTCCACATCCCGTAGGCCGCTCACCGTCATCGTATAGGAAAGTTCTACTCCACTTGGTAGACCTATAGCGCGACTCGGTGGTGTCTCTTGTCTATGCATTAGACGAATATGTCTGAGCATACTATCGCGACGAGAGAGTGTTTTCTGACAGAACGTACATGTAATCAACCTGGTACCCGATCAGTGGGTGAACACAAACTGAGGCTAATGGTGTACAATCGACCTTATATGACCACACACACACACACATACACACAAACACACACATGCACACAGAAACACACCATTTAAATTTAATATTTTGATAGAGCATTTATATATAATTCCTATAGCTAACACATAGCATATATTGCTGAAATTTTAAGAGAAAGCTGTTAGATTAAAATAATATGGCGTTGACAGAAGCTGGAAGAAACTGATATTTGAAACGAATCAAAGGGAATAACTGTGTCGCTCAGCCGGAAGTTCGCGCGCATGTTATTCTGACGACTTGCGTACGAATATAGCTATTTTCCAAGCAAGCTCGGCAGGGGTCGACGATAAAAGTGCCTAAAACGAGTGAATATTTGTTTTCTCCGTTTATGCGTACTATTTTTGTATTATTAAATTTAGCTGAAAGTCGAGCAAATATGCATTGACTGGTCAGTCGGCTACTATATATTTTCTCCCCCCGCCCTTCCCTGCCTTACACAAACGATCAACACAAACACACGCACACAAACACGTCCCCGGTGTGACAAAGACTGATAAACTGTTTCGCTGCCCGTTTTATGATCTTGTATACAACACCACGGTGAAAAAATAACGTACATGTCCCCATTTTGACTGGAAGAAACTCATACGGGTATGTTTGAAATTGAAAACGGGTGTTTGCCTGGGTGTCCCCACTTTGCCGGAGTGTTTTCATGTGCCCCCGCTTGTAGCGTGAAATACGGGTTTGATTATTTCAAGTGCTGTGCAAATTTGAACTGGTATCAAGGTGTCGTGGAAATCTCGAGGCTGCCCACAACACAAACCAGCAGGAGGTTTCTTGAAGAGCCAATAAATAAAGAAGTTCCCACTTGTATGGTCGTGTGCGGATGTCCCCACTATGCACCTTTCGTCAACATGTGTGCGTGTGCGCATGTGTGTGTATGTACGCGCGCGCGCGTGTGTGCATGTGTGCGTGCGCGCGCGTGTGTGTGTGTGTGGTCATATACGGCCCGACCTCGTGACTTATATGAAAATGCTGGACAAGGACCCGGTCCATATGGAAATCGAAAGAACACCGTCGATGTTGAAAACTTCGAGCATGAAGTGAAAAGCGGAGTATGTCAGAGCAATAGCTCAAAAGAGGCATTTGTTTGAACACATCATTGAAATTGTGTTAAGGCGGTGAGACGGGCGTTAAGACGTTGAGACGTGTGTTCACCAGACGTTACGATATGATGCCACACCAGAAGAATAAAGATGGGATTGGAGACACCGAAGCACAAGAAGCCCATGCAGATGCTAAGAGTCCACCGACTGATACCGAAACAGAGATTGCTGAGAGTCTATCTACTGATACGGAGAGCTTGATCTCACATAGTCAGCCTACATCCCAGGGAAGTGAGGAAGAACCTACCTTTTGTGATCGTATTGTGAAAGCAGCTATTAATAGCTATGCTGCGATAATCGAAGACACCGGACAGGATAACTTACAACATCCAAATGCGCCCCTGCATCAGGAAAACAGCCATGGCCAACTATGAACGGTATAGCCTGCTTCCACTTGAAATGAGAGGCGATCCCACGCACAGGTCCATTATGAAGACCAAGCGTCTACTGGAAGAGGATATGAGGTTACCGCCCACCGAGGCCCTGGAAAATGCGATCAGAATTCGGAAACAACTGTTTCAGGACATGCTGCGTGAACAATATCCTGGACTGCCCGATAATGCTTAGGTTACACCGAACGAAGATTGAACTTTCTCAAACGACGGCCTCTAATTGGACAAGAGCATACGAGAGTTGTAAACATACCCAACGCGACTCCCCCCAGCGTGGGTATGATGTACTGGGGGGGGGGGAGAATAAAATCATTGACCGACCGTTGTTGTTGTTCTCTCATCTGTCTCCACCATGGCGTCAAGGTGTCATGCTAGGGCGTTAAGGTGTTACGATAGAGCCTTTGGGCGTTAAGATAGGGCGTTAACACGTTGAGACGGGCGTTGACGGGCGTCATTGCATTTCGCTGAATTAGTGACAATTCCATGGAATATCTAGAAAATGAGAGCTTCAGGGCTAATTCACCAGGGCGTTGAAGCGTTAAGCTTGTCGCTGGCGGGCGTTGCTACAAGATGACACCTCACACGACGCACACGGACCACGGATGGTCCATCTCTACCTCAAATACCTTCCTTCACAGCCCCAAAATGCCCACTTCGGCTACTACTCCACAGATGGCATGGACATCCCTCAAGTCGCGGCCTACACCACGAGAGCTTCACTGTGACACCTCACACGACGCATTCGGACTACGGATGATCCCTCAAACACTCCACGCACTCTCAAAATTGCTGCTTTCCATACTACGGCCAGTCTGCGCATGCGCAGAATGATGTAAACGGACTAAACATCCATCCAGTCGGATGGACCTCCACGAATGCTTCAACCTGATAACTCATACGGCCCAATCGGACCACTATGGGTCCATCA
The DNA here is from genome assembly GCA_036873755.1 of Hanleya hanleyi. NCBI lineage: Eukaryota > Metazoa > Mollusca > Polyplacophora > Lepidopleurida > Hanleyidae > Hanleya > Hanleya hanleyi. The sequence continues at coordinate 86,347 of JAVTVY010046168.1, read as the reverse complement.
CGACCCGAAAACGTCCATCCTAATACCTGTTTCTACTGCGCATGAGCAGAATGACGCCAGTTGGAGACACCCCACACCCATCCAGTTGGACGCTCCCCCACGAGTGCTTCACACTGATACCTTAAACGACCCAATCGGACCACTATGGGTCCATCTAGACCCCAAAACGTCCGCCCCAGCGCTACTTGCCCAGTGCGCACGCGCACAATAACTTTTGACCTCGAGACCCCTCCCACCGTGTTCAACGTGGTGAGACGAGAAGAACAAGGGGCCACAGCCCATACCGCAAATGTCCATGAGTGGGTTTCCCAGTGAGACCAACATTGTCCACTGCGCCAGTTTGGACCTAGCAGAACAGACCTACCTGAACTTTTCAAAAAAATTCACCGCATGGCTTCGACATCCCTCCCATCGTGTTCTACATCACGAGACGAAGAAAACTCGATGCCACACTCCACAGTAAAATCCACAAGAAAAAAAATAAAATAAAACATGACCACCCCTATCCCATACATGCATTCCCCGTATAGGTTAACTTCCAAATGTTCGAATCAGAGGAGATCACCGGAAATTCGGCCCACAGAGGTTTCACCTAGTCAGAGTTGTCTTCCTTGCATCCAGATGGCAGCACGATAGATGCCAAAAGGGAATTTCCCACAGCAAGCGCCGCCAATTTTATTTGTTTACGATTTGCGGAGACAACATGCTCGACCCTGTGGTCGCACTGGTCATAGACTCGTAATAATAACATCGTGCAACACCTATATGTTATGTTTATTACTATAAGTCTTACTTCCCATGTATTCATGTATTTTTTTCGTGCCAATACGGTTTTGAGATTTCCCTTCTCTCGCTGTGACCGGAAGTGACGCCACCCTTCAGAAATAGTACCCCGTTAAATTTTACCCGGGGAACAAAAATCTCAGCCACATTTTTCGGACAGAATTGCCACTCTTACTACTACTTACGCCGTTGACGTGTTCTATGAGGCCTTCGTAGGAAGCATAAGGTGCAGATGACGTTTCAAATCCTACATCAAGACCTATGTTAAAACACTCAGAAATATATGATATGTGAGATACATGTACCAAACAATAGCCCGATTAGCTCCAATACCCCTCGTCTATCGGTTATTGTCTACACTCAGCAATCATGCAGTACATAAGATGCATTTTTAGAACTTGAGCAACTAGGTTAACATAAACGTGATCTACTAGTGCGGACTTTATTTCTCTCATCTAAGTGATACATACTAGGAGTTGAGCCAGGTCAGCTTTTGCAAAGACCTTGATGGGGGGAATTTAGCGCTCAGGTTCTAGTAGAGCATGACAAAATTCTTAGCTCTCAATACACTGTTCTATATCCAAATGCAACTCATAATCAAATAAAGTAATTTGATATTGCAAATATATATCAAGGTCAATCATCTTCAACAGTCTTCTGGTCTGGTCTTTATTTGAACATCATAAAGATGTTATACAGATGACATTCAAACCGCTCGAGCCTCGACTTAAATGGAATTAGAAACAAGTTATGAAACGTAGCAACAAAGATCTTGCACGATAAGATCGTAATTTGCTGTCAGTGTAGCCTACATTTATCACAGAATTTGAGAAACTTTGAATAGAGTCGTTTGGTGATATAGCCCCGTTTAACAGTTTTCTGCAACAATATTGTGAAACGTTGATTGAAATCGTCACAGCCTTCAAAACATGTTCCACATGCTACTTCCCATGTTTTATGTTTGATGTGTAGGAACTAGTGATGAACGGTATAAGTGTAGTAATAGTCCAGTCGAATTGAGGTTTGACCCACCACAAATTGCAACAGAATTGTTTTTGCTGTAGTGCATTTCCGAAAGGTCTCTAGAATAACATACTAACAGTCTACAAACAGATATGCATGGGAAATATCTTAAATTTCAAGTTGAAATTTGAAGTATTTTTCGCGAAATTTCAATGTTTACCTGTCTCTTGCTCCTATAAGACGAGAGCTCCTGAAGGATCTTGGCGCCCACCATTGTCCGATAATTCTAAGCTAATGACAAGAGGATCTTTTTGTCCATTGTTACTAAGAACAAACGATTGATTTGTAATTTTGTTAACAGAATTTCGAATCTGAGCGAAAAAGATCGAAAAGGGACACTGGAAAACACCAAGATATCATCTTTCTAAGTTTAAGGAGTTTCAAGATTTCTAGAAACTGTACTTATGTCAGTTGTAATAGTACAAGAGAAAAGAAAGAGCAAAGTTAGTCTGAAAATGAATGCCCAGAGGATCATTCGTCTTCATTTTGTAGTATTTTTTTTGCACGTGTCATCATTGGGTAGTGGAAGCGAAGACAAATGTCTTTGACCTTTTGGCATGAGCTATGAAACATATTTAATATTTTATAATTAGAACGAATGCTAATTCTGTTCTGTTTAATGGGCTAGTTTGAGATATCTCTTATAAGATACCATGCTCGAAAATAGTAACATGGTACAATACTTAATACTTCGACAGTGTCTGAATCCTGATTATCTCCCTTGGATCGAAACACGCAGTAGTCTAAAGTTGTCGAGTTGTAACGTTGTGTCACAAGAGTGACCTCCCTTCATGTAGTCGACCCGTCGGCAGACGAAACAGTTCACTGGACTAAGAAAACTGATTTAAAATTTGAAGAAATACATTTTAATTCCGAATTATTTGAACTCCTTGATATGGAAGGTGAATGTATGGATATTCTCTATAGTCACTATATAGAATATGTCCCACTGTTTGATCCGCCGACTCGTGTGATGCAACGTCACAACTCGGGAATACCGTATTAATTTTAAGCGTAACTTGGATTTTCGAATCGGACCAAAAAAGGCATCTTGCACAACTAGGCCCCATGTGGGACCTGTGTACCAAATTTCAGAAAGAATCCATGAAGTAGTTCCTGAGAATTGACGATAACAATGTTTCAAGGGAAAATTCAAGATGGTCACATGGCGGCCATATAGGATTTTCGAATCGGACCAAAAAAGATATCTTGCACAACTGGACCACAAGGAGAACCTGTGTACCGAATTTGGGAAAGATCCATGCAGTAGTTCCTGAGAAATCGCGATAACAAGGTTTCATGGGGAAATCTAAGATGGTCGCCTTGTGGCCATATTGGATTTTCGAATCGGACCAGAAAAGGTACCTGTGTACCAAATTTCAGAAAGAATTCATGAAGTAGTTCCTGAGAATTGACGATAACAATGTTTCAAGGGAAAATTCAAGATGGTCACCTGGCGGCCATATCGGATTTTCGAATCGGACCAAAAAAAGGTATCTCGCAGAACTGGACCACAAGGGGAACCTGTGTACCAAATTTGACAAAGATCCATGCAGTATTTCTTGAGAAACCACGATAACAATTTTCATGGGGAAATCAAATATGGCCGCCTGGTGGCCATATTGGATTTTCGAATCGGGCCGAAAAAGGTATTTGCACAACCAGGTCCCAAGAGGAACCTCTGTACCGAATTTGGGAAAGATCCATGCAGTAGTTCCTGAGAAATCGCGATAACAAGGTTTCATGGGGAAATCTAAGATGGTCGCCTTGTGGCCATATTGGATTTTCGAATCGGACCAGAAAAGGTATCTTGCACAACGAGACCCCAAGGGGAACATGTGTACCGGTACCGAATTTGAGAAAGATCCATGCAGTAGTTCCTGAGAAATCGCGATAACAAGGTTTCATGGGGAAATCGAACATGGCCGCCTTGTGGCCATATTGGACTTTCGAATCGGACCAGAAAAGGTATCTTGCACAACTGGACCACAAGGGGAACCTGTGTACCAAATTTGACAAAGATCCATGCAGTATTTCCTGAGAAATGACAATAAAGTTTCATGGGGAAATCCAAGATGGCTGCCTGATGGCCATATTAGATTTTCGAATCGGACAAGAAAAGGCATACAGATTTTGCCTGGTCCTGTCACAAGGGATATTTCAGAACGTTTTAATCGTCATCCACACGGTTCGTTGTGTTTAATGATTACAGCATCAACGTAACATCTGGCTGGAAGGTATACTGTACGGTAGGCCTTTTTCGTTGACATAAAACTCGACCTACACAGCATTTAATTTAATGAATACTTTGACAACTTAAAGTTATGCCAGTTATGACAAGTTAAAAATACCACCACCACCACCCCACCTCAATCCCAAACGTGAATGTTTTCCAAGATTAGGGATTCCGAAAATTATATTTCAACCACAATGCCTTTCTGGGTTTCTGGGGATCTTTTGATATATTCTTCCTCCAAACAAATTAAGTCAGACTTTTCGGCGGGAGTAAACTCTTTGATCTTTATGGTTTACCACGCACAATGTCTAGAAATGATGCCATATTTGGATAATGTTTCCCGATAATTGTTCTATATTAGTCCACGTGCTGTGGGCGTGATTTTGAAATTGTTTTAACAAGCTAACGACCTGATTGACTAACAAATGTAGTTTCAAATTCGCATGGGATTATATAGGGCTAAATTCAGATATAATATTCCGTGATAATATATCTGAGTTTACTGAGATTGATCTTGGACCAGTGTATTAGCTGGCCTTGCCAAATCAGTTTCTGCAATATTTGAATATTGAATTCGTCAAGTTTGCACAAATGCTACTAGGTTTGTTTTCATATCCAGACTATTACAGTTGTATTTGCTTTGTGAAGATTTTCATGATGATCTACATATATATGCTGTGATGTGTATATCAAATGATTCCAAGTGCAAAGAAACTGAAATTAATTTGAAAATCAGTATGTCAAGCAGTGAATACAGCTTCATCATTTTAAATTCCACAAATGAGAACGTAGAAGAATGAATTGGGTTCAAGGTATAACTTGTTCAATGCATTGCTTCTTCTAACCTCAGTAAACTCAGATATAATATCACGAAATATTATATCTCACATCAGCGCTATATAAATCCCGTGCGAATTTCGAAATATATCTGTAAGCCAATCAGGGAGAAACAACTTTAAATAACGCCCTTGTATGTAATGTACCAATGTAGTAAGCAAACAGTGAAACAGTATCCATATAAAGGTATCATGCATGTTCAGACATGGTTCGTTTTGTTGGCCGGCTGGGAATATCAAACTTACCGTTTCTCGGATAGATTGTAAATATCCGTGAACGAAACGTCAGTCAATTTCAAATGGAAGAGGCAGAATTGTCGTGATTGGCTTATTATGAGATCTCGGAGAATATCGGCAATCATCTCGCACGAATTTCTAATAGCGTTATCACTAGATCGTATTTTCCCGATATACCATCTTGGTTTACCTAAATTGTGCTTCTTCGAGCAGGTATGATGGTCAGTGGCATGACAAACTCACCAGTTCCTTTTTCTAGTGTCAAGTGAAAGAGTGTCAGATCAGGCGTGGTTGAGATACATGAGTCACTCTTGTGGATAGAATGGAGTCGGGATATAGCAATAGGCATGTGGGATCATTTGACATCTCGTCAGTACGGCGGAATGGCACGATAATTTCTAGATGTGCCTCTGGCCATCCGATGGGTACACACTTCCTTTTCCGCCAACATTTCTGACAAGCCCTGCATCTTGCCCTGCATATTAGACCAGCGGCCGGGACCCTGTTTTTAGAAATAAAATGCACCCCCAGTACACAGAGGCAAACTATATATCATTCCAAAGCTTAGACCCTCTACTTTTAGATGAAGTAGGATGTGGTGGTGAAAACTATTGCCGTATGCTGAAAAAATTAAGAAATAGAAGAACCGTTGGATTGCATCTTTCTACTTTTAAAATGGGGGTATACGTATAAAAATTACTATATCTTCACTCGTAGCAGGCATATGGAAAAATGGTTGGTGTCAATTGATTGAGCAAAGGTTCTTCAATCGTCTGATATCAAAAAGTATTATGACATCATTGACCTGTGACGTCACAGAGGGGCCATCTCCAAAATGCAATTAAATTGCGTAAAACGCACTAAAAACTATGTCAAAAGTTTTTTTGTGGGTGAAATACTTCGTTGTTAAATGGCCAAAACGATTCTTATGTCGAATTTAGTCATCGAACAAATACTTCGGCAAAGATTTGGTGCGATTACCTTTCAAATTCTCAATATAACGAGCGTCATTCACCATAGAATATTAAAGAAAAAACACTAAGTACCGTAAAGTACTGTATTAGAGGACGGGTTTCTCGGATGTCAGCCACCAAAAATAATTTACTTCCGTGGTTTAGACATTCAGAGTCATTTGACGTCGTAGCTGTATATTAATTTAGAATTGTAATAAAAATATCGCATATATCAAGTGGATTCTGAAGGCATTGGCAGAGGGAATAATAAGGCATAAGTCGTCAGCGTATAATTGGCGGTTAAAGAAGAGTCCGGCTACATTACATCCTAAATTGGACCGAGATATTTTGATGTCATATTACATGTATGTAGATATTAAAGAACAGAGGAGACAGAATTTCTCTTTGGCGAACACTATTTCCAATATATATACAACAGGAAACCCTCCGAGAAGGCATACCCACAACCTGGTATCCATAAAAGGCACAAAAGGACGCCATTGCCCACGTGACGCCGGGTCAAGTTTAGGCACTGAGTAATGCTTTAACATTGGCTCTGCTGCAAAACCCGAAAATTTATTATCATTGTGGCTTTCAAAATACTAAATATTACAAAAATTTGAAGTTGTTATTGTCTCGGAGTTAAATAGGCATTTGCAAACACAAATCATCGCATGTAAATCTCCGTGGATAAAAAAATACAGCATTCCAGTGTTAAGAAATGGTTCGCTGCCTAACCCCTGTGTGACGCCACATGGGTTATGACGTTGTTTCGCGCCTTTTGTCGTTAGAGACTTCTATCTCAGAACTGTTCTATTAATATTTATGATATATAATCTCCAATATTATGATCTCGCTTATTCTGTGTTTTGCACATGGTGTCAGGGCAGAATTATCGCTCAAAGATTTATCTGCTTTGACACATTTCATGTGTACGCTGTTTACCAGTGCTATTTCCTCTAATGTCTTCTGTGGTTTTCAAGGTATATAAGGCCCAAGTTCTGTACAGAATTATTACTGGTTGAGTATCAGAGGTGCCAGGACAAAATTTTAACTCATGAAGATATTTGTAGGTATTGAAAAATACCAGTCTCAATTCGATTTTATCGAATTTACACATTTCATGTGTATTCTTGAACAGCGCTGTTTCTTATAGTAGAGCCAAGTCGTCATTATTGTTGTCTCTCTTCTGTACTGGAGGTCCGTCGTTAACTGAAGCTAGGAATTCGTATCGGCACGGCTGATAAAGAATATTAATACTATTCTAACATCACGTGTTACAGTCTGGATCTCTTCGGTATTATTCTGATGTATATCTCGGATCATGCCAGAATCGTTATACCAAAAACATACGAACAAGATCATGTGGGGATATGGAAACTCGTAGGTAGAATCCGTATTCAGGGTTGAAATACGCCATGTTAATTTGTCAAAACAGAAAATCTCGAATTGAGATTGGTATTTTTCAATGCCTACAGAAATCGAGAAGCGAGAATTCTGCCCTGACACATCTGATAAATTGACATCTCGTCAGTACGGCGGAATGGCACGATAATTTCTAGATGTGCCTCTGGGCATCCGATGGGTACACACTTCCTTTTCCGCCAACATTTCTGACAAGCCCTGCATCTTGCCCTGCATATTAGACGAGCGGCCGGGACCCTGTTTTTAGAAATAAAATGCACCCCCAGTACACAGAGGCAACCTATATATCATTCCAAAGCTTAGACCCTATACTTTTAGATGAAGTAGGATGTGGTGGTGAAAACTATTGCCGTATGCTGAAAAAATTAAGAAATAGAAGAACCGTTGGATTGCATCTTTCTACTTTTAAAATGGGGGTATACGTATAAAAATTACTATATCTTCACTCGTAGCAGGCATATGGAAATATGGTTGGTGTCAATTGATTGAGCAAAGGTTCTTCAATCGTCTGATATCAAAAAGTATTATGACATCATTGACCTGTGACGTCACAGAGGGGCCATCTCCAAAATGCAATTAAATTGCGTAAAACGCACTAAAAACTATGTCAAAAGTTTTTTTGTGGGTGAAATACTTCGTTGTTAAATGGCCAAAACGATTCTTATTTCGAATTTAGTCATCGAACAAATACTTCGGCAAAGATTTGGTGCGATTACCTTTCAAATTCTCAACATAACGACCGTCATTCACCATAGAATATTAAAGAAAAAACACTAAGTACCGTAAAGTACTGTATTAGAGGACGGGTTTCTCGGATGTCAGCCACCAAAAATAATTTACTTCCGTGGTTTAGACATTCAGAGTCATTTGACGTCGTAGCTGTATATTAATTTAGAATTGTAATAGGGGATCGTTTCAAAATATCCACAAAACATACGGGAAGACGCAGAGTGGCACAAAGTTACAAAATTGGCGAAAGAGCGCTTTGAGCATCAGTCTTTACATCAATTGTTTATCTAATATTCTGACAGTATTAAATAGATCACTGCAATACAAGGACATGACTATAAACATATCCACTCTCCTGGTATGTCCCGACCCCACAGCCTGTGTATATGAGTTTCAGTATAACATCACTATATCTACTCATGTACCTCAGAGCAGTTGTTTCATTTTTGAGAGTATAAATTCTGTATATCCCTGGCATATCTTTCATCAGGGGCCAAACCTAATCATAAATACAATAGGACAGTCCCGAGATAGAACTCTTTAATATAATAATAATACTTATTTCAGACACAGATGGTGTATAGAATGAACAAAAAAATAATAAGATGGCAGGCAAAAGACAAATCACTAGCGCGTTACATAGATTTGGCGAGACCAATGACAAACTAAACGCGAAGTCGGAGATATATCGGCAAGCCGCAAAGTTGTAAGTAAGAAGTTGTCTGTCGACATAAGTCTGTTCCGTAGAGGATTAATCTGGCGTCGAATAACCTCATTAAAGCTGGATACAGAGTTAATCCCAATCATGTAAGTAGCACTACAATTGCGCTGGAAGTGCATTAACCTGCATGCGAAATACGTTGTTGGATATGACACGCAGTTTTTTTTTCAGTTTCATGACGGGGGGAAGCGCAGATGGCTGCAATAGATACTGGTAAAGTACGACGAGAAAAGTTGCTTCTTCGCATCTTGAGAACACATATAGAACTTTCGAGCCAAACTGTTGGCACGAATGCATAATTTTCTAGTTTGCACAGACATATCCTAACTGTCAGTGAGATCGCTGGAGATAAAATGATCAAGATATTTGGCGTTGTCAACGTAATTCAGCTGTGAGCCAAACAGTTTAACAGAGGGTGCTTTCAGGTCATTGAACTTTTCTGGACTTTTGAGTAGCAAAAATATCGCATATATCAAGTGGATTCTGAAGGCATTGGCAGAGGGAATAATAAGGCATAAGTCGTCAGCGTATAATTGGCGGTTAAAGAAGAGTCCGGCTACATTACATCCTAAATTGGACCGAGATATTTTGATGTCATATTACATGTATGTAGATATTAAAGAACAGAGGAGACAGAATTTCTCTTTGGCGAACACTATTTCCAATATATATACAACAGGAAACCCTCCGAGAAGGCATACCCACAACCTGGTATCCATAAAAGGCGCAAAAGGACGCCATTGCCCACGTGACGCCGGGTCAAGTTTAGGCACTGAGTAATGCTTTAACATTGGCTCTGCTGCAAAACCCGAAAATTTATTATCATTGTGGCTTTCAAAATACTAAATATTACAAAAATTTGAAGTTGTTATTGTCTCGGAGTTAAATAGGCATTTGCAAACACAAATCATCGCATGTAAATCTCCGTGGATAAAAAAAATACAGCATTCCAGTGTTAAGAAATGGATCGCTGCCTAACCCCGGTGTGACGCCACATGGGTCATGACGTTGTTTCGCGCCTTTTGTCGTTAGAGACTTCTATCTCAGAACTGTTCTATTAATATTTATGATATATAATCTCCAATATTATGATCTCGCTTATTCTGTGTTTTGCACATGGTGTCAGGGCAGAATTATCGCTCCTAGAGACATTTCTGCAGTAGGTATTGAAACATATCAATCTCAAAGATTTATCTGCTTTGACACATTTCATGTGTACGCTGTTTACCAGTGCTATTTCCTCCAATGTCTTCTGTGGTTTTCAAGGTATATAAGGCCCAAGTTCTGTACAGAATTATTACTGGTTGAGTATCAGAGGTGCCAGGACAAAATTTTAACTCATGAAGATATTTGTAGGTATTGAAAAATACCAGTCTCAATTCGATTTTATCGAATTTACACATTTCATGTGTATTCTTGAACAGCGCTGTTTCTTATAGTAGAGCCAAGTCGTCATTATTGTTGTCTCTCTTCTGTACTGGAGGTCCGTCGTTAACTGAAGCTAGGAATTCGTATCGGCACGGCTGATAAAGAATATTAATACTATTCTAACATCAGGTGTTACAGTCTGGATCTCTTCGGTATTATTCTGATGTATATCTCGGATCATGCCAGAATCGTTATACCAAAAACATACGAACAAGATCATGTGGGGATATGGAAACTCGTAGGTAGAATCCGTATTCAGGGTTGAAATACGCCATGTTAATTTGTCAAAACAGAAAATCTCGAATTGAGATTGGTATTTTTCAATGCCTACAGAAATCGAGAAGCGAGAATTCTGCCCTGACACATCTGATAAAGCAGTAATAATAATGAACAGAATTCGGACATTACGGACCTTGGTAACTACGGAAGACAGTGCTGAATACTCATGAAATGTGTCAAAGCAGATGAATTTCGAATTTAGTTTGGTATTTTTCAATACCTACAGAACTCCAGAAGCGAGAATTCTGTCATGACACCTTTGACAAAAAACAAACAACAACAACAACACAGTAATAATACTGTACAAAACATGCACCTTATCGACCACGAAACTGTGGAATTCAAGTCTCTAGTCCGTCATTCAATATTCAGCTGACGTTCATTAACCCTACCTGGCCTGAGGGCATTATGGCCCCCCTACCAAACTTTCTGCACTATCTCCGGAACTACCAAAAATGGAGTGCTGAAACTCCGGGACTTTATAGTTTATCATATTGGGGTCATTTTGAGCCCATTTGCATAACCCCCTGAGCAGAGGATCATGGGTAAATTCAAGATGGCGGCCACGTGGGGGTAACAGAAAAGTGATGTTTTTGTCACATTTCTTCAAAATTTCTGCTTTTCCGCGTTGAAAAGTGGGCAAAAACTATTTATTTCACATCACATTAATATTTACTGATTTATCATGCAGTTTTTGCGGAGAAATTGCATAAATAAAAAATTCGGAAAATCCGACCGAAAAATCAACCAAAAAATGCCGTTTTTGAAAATGACGTCACTGTGACGTCATCAAAGCGGCCACCTCGGATTTTTTTACATTTTCTGGTAGAGCTTGACCCAAGGGTATAGTGTGGTAAGTTTCAGCCCCCTAGCTCAAGAGATAAGAAAAATAATTAGGGGGGGGGCCATTTCGCCCCCCCCCCCCCGGCCTGGACAGGTCCCAAAAAGCTCAGGCCAGATAGGGTTAAAGAATTTCCGCGTCCATAATCCAATGGCCTGATTCATGTAATCACATTGGCGCTAAATTAATAGGATAAATCATGATATACGTAAAACTAGGCTGATTTCCTGCAAGACTGAAGCGGTCAACAATTTTCAATGATGCCAGCAAGACATCATGATGTTCCAAAAATATCAAATCCGTATCGCTGATCAGTATTCTTAATCCATATGATATACGTTATAAAGTCGTTATCTAGAGTGTGACACAAGTTAACAAACGTACCGTCATAGATCTTGCGCTCTACGCTCGTATTTTGGTCTTTGATATATGTTGGCATTGTGGGAAGTTGATGCTGGGTCGACATCGGGCCTTACAGACTAGTCTTTTGTGTTAAATGCCGTCATTTTCATCTGACGACGACACAGCTCACCAATCCCCAGTGTACGATTTGTCACAGCAATACAGCTCATCAATTACCAATATACGAGTTGTCAGAGCATTTCCATCATAGCTCTCTAGATTTGTATCTAATACCGCTTATGCCGGTGCTAGGGGCCGTGTGGTCATGTCATCCAAGTTGCCACATGAACAGGTACAATAAATGCGTACCTGAGATACAACACATATCACGAATCGTTAGATTCTTGGTATGTGCTTTAGAATAAGTTAACCAGAAGACTATACTGTGAAGTCATGTGACTCTGTCAGTATGTCGGGGCACCTCTTCCCACTTCCCTTATATGTGTTGTAATTTGGTATCAGCATGCGAAATGTATCGTCAAATTTGAGAAAATTCGAGTGGAGGCGCTTGATGATATAGCCCTTTTTTACAAGTTCATTAAAGACATTGAAAGAAACAGCATACACATGAAATGGGTGAAAGCAGATAAATCTCGAATTGAGATTGATATATTTCAATACCCACAGAACTCCAGGAGCGAGAATTCTGTCCTGATGAAAAATAGTAATAATTCTGTGCAGAACTTGGACCTTATGGATCTTGGAACTACAGAAGACATTAGAAGAAACAGCGCTATTAAAAAGCGCTACAGCAGAAGCATCACTAGAAGCGATAATTCTGCCCTGCCACCATTAACAAACCACAAGGATACTGTATAGCAGCACATACGCGAAGCACAGAACAAGCGAGATCATAATATTGGAGATTATATATCATTAATATTAATTGTATTGATGATTAGGCTTGACCCTTGTTGAGAGTTATGCTTGGGATTTACAGAATATATACTCCCCAAAATATCCGAAACAACTGCTTTGAGGTACATGAGTACATATAGTGATGTCCTATACTCAGACAGTTGTAGGGTCAGAACATACCTGGAGAGTGGGTATGTTTATGAGCATTTTCTTGTATGATATTAAACCCTACAAGTAGGTTTTCAAGAACATGCTGTTGATGTGACAATTTCAATATTAATTTTAGATGACCCCCTAAATAGTTTAGAAAGAGATGGAAAATCAGTGAACTGTAAGAGTAATTTATAGAATACTGTATCCACAAATCTTATTAAATGTGGTCGATTACCAAGAACATACTGTGGGAAAACATGTAAATTGCAATAGTAATTATGAGATGACCCCCCTCCCCCCCCCCACCCCCACCCACAACGATATTCAAGATAACCTTTGATATTGCTTTAAAATTAACAAAAGATAAAAGACATTTTTACCAAGTATTGCTGACGTCAGATGTTTGACAATCTTAGATAAACGCTTATTAGAGATTAAAAATGTAAAATTTGACAGATACTTCCTGTTCACATATTCTATTCTCTTTGGTAGTGAGAAACCTTACATAGCTTGTACTTTTCATGCAATGATACCTAGTACCGGTGGCAATAAATTAACACAATCATGTGAATTTCATTACATTGAATAACTTAGTAAAGAAACCGTAATTGTGTATTTAGAAAATATTTCATTGGAAATTGGAGATGACCCCCGAGTGAGGTCATGGTTCCAAATAGCTTAACATAACTGTTATCTATCGATTCCCCGTTCAATGGAGAGAAAATTGCTACCTCACTAATGTTCATTCATGTAAAATGAATAAAGTTATTAACACTAAAGCAAACCCACCCCCTTTCTTTTTTCGTGACGATAAGACTCGATATTGGTTCGTTTGAATGGATTTATTATCTTACGGCAATATATTTCGAGACCACATCCGGTCTAACAAAAAAGTACATAAAATAAGCTTTCAAATGACATAGGATGTGGCCGTGTGTACGGTGGGTGCATTTTACTCCTGAAATAAGGCGCTTTTTGCAAATCGCCGCTCGTCTATATTCGCCCTGATACAGAATGGGTCAAATGTGAGATATCCATACCTTTCTGCTTTAGTCATATCTACCAGAGTGACAGGAAACATTCCTTAGATGGTTGCAGCTGTCATGTTTTGTTAAACATCTGGCTGCAGAAGTGCGCCTGCCCTACAGTCTGGTTTTCCTCACTTCCCCTGTTTTATGTGGGAAATAGTTTCATAAGATGATTTGTTGTTTTGATCGTGAAACAAATTGCCGCCAACAACCATATTTGTTAACATATCTCGGTGAAAACTAATAGAGTATCTTACAATCACTGTTTTAACTTAAATTCTAATGATATATTTTCAATCCAGTAATTCGAGTTCAAATTCCTGTATATCGATCGGAGCAGAGTGGCGTGTAGAATAATATAATAGCTGATTTTAGATGTAAATACTTTGCATAAACTACGAGTGGAATATGGCAACCAGTAGATAAGCATGGTCATCCAGTAAAACAAATAATTCACAATGGGAATATGTTTTGTATTGAAGCTGCATATGGCTATCAAAGTATGACCGCCGATTTTTTCTCTCTTGTAAAAACCTTGTGCGACAGGGACAGTTTTTTACGAGCGCGTCCTGATTCCAAACGCGAAATGAAGCCCCTATGTAACCTATACTGGATAGGTTATGAATAATACAATATATAAAAATGTAAGATTTCTACAAACAAAAATCCATTTCAAAGCTGAATTTCACCAGAATATGTACAGATATAATGGATATCTTTGCCAAAAATAGAATGTATTATTTATACTTGGTTTAAGGGGGGGGGGGGGGAGCATGACATGGTGACATGGTGTAACAGTGTTTCTTGTTCGGCCCAGTATCCAGTCGATTACCCTATTTATATCTTCCCAGACTATGAGCAATGATTTCATGTCTAATGATTGCATTTTAGATCAGAAACTTGAAAATGAATATGTAAAATAAGCGTGAATGACAGAATGAAAAATGATGAAAGCGCGTGTGCAACACGAACAGAGCATTTCCCGGAATACATGTCTAAAATGTACTTTGGTATATGCACAGGCTTCAATCTCCCAAATATGGACACACCTTCCATTTAGTATGACAAAATGTGTTTAAGTTGAGGTTCGAATCCGATTCAGAGAAAATACTGAAAATTCCTGAGCTAAGACCAAGTATGTCGGCGTTCACTCAGATGTTAGACATTTTTAAATTGCTCTCTATTTTTGGCATGTCACTAATTTGCATACGACGTTATTAACTGATGTCCCTTGAATGGTATGGCTATTATATATAAGGTTAAGGGATAGGGTAGTGCTTACAAGAAAAAAGGTGGGCGCATAGTTTTATCTGAATGTGCTATGATGCCAGATTTACCATCAATATATAGGCATGTGGAGTGGGGCATAATGCATAGCTTGGGATAGAGAGTGGGGCACATACCCCTGAGGGAGAGAGATGGATAGAAACTCATCCCTGGTAGTAGTGAGTCTGCAAAGGAAGGAGGGGGAAGACGATACTCTACTAAACAGGGGCATATACCCTTTCCAGGAACATGACAAGCTCAACAGCTTTACCCAGAGGTGAAGCACACTGCGTGACACCCATTTTAAAACAAAAATTACACTTTTGTTTCAAAATAAAGTGACAGAAATTGAGAATATCTGGTTCACATAATATAAGCACTGGAGAACAGTATCCCTGACAAAATAAATCGTTTCAAGTATTGGCGAACAATAAAAATTAAACCCAACTTGATTTATTCATAATCAGTTATGAAACTGAAAAGTCAAGATTGAAAAAGGCATAAATAATTCTGTTCATTCTGATTTTGATTCAGCTGTCCCCTTATTTGGATTGAGCTGTGTCCATACAATGTTCATAATGTTATCCTAAACAGTTTCTGTAAGAAAGTAAATAGATTATTTCAATACCGGTAGTAAATATACAACAAAATACTATTTTGCATGCGTGTAAAGGTTAATCAGATCCTATGTATGGTTCCGGGTGCCTGGGAGAAACTATTGACATGACCAGACATATTCTACAGATTTTACCATATACATCTGCTTTGTTGTTATTGTGAAATTCATCTTCATTTCAATAATTAGTAATAAATAATAATTGATTTCAGTATGTCCATTTTAAAACTCGAGGTCATGCTGAACTAACTTTCAACTAACAATGGCCTTAGAAGCGTGTTTGAACCAATAGCTGACATTACTTGGTCATGTTCCTAGTCTTTACAGCCACTTGACATGCTGGAGACTGAAGAAATCGAATTGGGATACCAATATATTTATATTAGAGAGAGAAGTGGTACTGATGTTGTTGACACAAGTACTCTTATTCCCTTGTGTAAAGTGCATTATGTAATAAGCCAATTACTTCAGATTGCATGATCTGCATGATCAGTATACAGGCCTACAATATTTGGTTTATCAGTGTTACAGTGTATGTGATTCTATTTGACCAAATGGTATGGATTCAAGCTTTCTTAAATCCTTGCAATTTTCCATACTGTATCATTATCACCTCATAATCATAGCAACATATATTCGCAGTTTGCATTTTAGTTATGTGTCTAAGCAAGGGCCCAATGCAGCCTAAATTTATACTTATATATTTAGGTTCCAATACCACCCATTGCTGCATGTATATGCAAGCAATACCAATGTCTTTTCAATCCTTTGTCTGTCTTACAATTTGTCTGTTCCACAAGATCTCAATTACAGAGTTTATGAAAGCTAACAAATGATGCTACAAAACATGCAAGTTTACCTTGTCCATGTCTATAGTGCCACAAAATGAGATTAAACCATAACTCTCCAATGGTTATGGATATATTGTAATAAAAAGATATATTTTTTTACATTTAGAAAGTGATCGTATAACAGCATTTCCGTTACTTTGGGATAACACGGATTCTAGTGCTGAAAATTTGTCTCGTGCGGGATTCGAACCAGCGACCCCCAGAGTAACGCACCTAATCGCCAGCACTATATGTCGGCGTTCTGAACCACTCAGCCAACGGGCCTCCCACAAAATAGGAGGTAGCAGACCGGTAGTCTTGAAAGCGAACATACAGTACCCCTTTGATGACCGTCATGACACAGCTCCGAAGACTACCGGTCTGCTACCTCCTATCTTTGTGGTTTAGATCGCCGACATGGCGATTAGGTGCCTTACTCTGGGGGTCGATGGTTCGAATCCCGCACGGGACTTGACCAATTTAGAGTCTGTGTTATACTAAGATAGTGTTATCCCCCAAAAACGAAAATACTGTTATTTGAATAAAGTCAGGCGATTTCATTGATTTGATATAATTGGGCATTTGGCTTGCAAGGGATGTGAATTATCATGTTGGGAATGCTATATTCATGCTTAGCATCCTAACTAGAAAACATCAATTACTTATCGCTGGTTCAAATAATTAAATTTTCCTTTGTATAAAAAATCTTATTTTGAGATACAAATTGCACGCCTCCACGCCTCCAAAACGTCAACACCTCCAAAACGGTTTCATTCCTTTGCCTACCCAGATCATTATTCCCAAATTTCATGGAATTCAGACAAGTCATTTAAAAGACATCATGTTACATAGGCTTACCTAAGTTCATGTCTCTAGAGCCACCTATAGCGATGAAAAAAATCTACGAAACACAATCATACAAAATGCAAATCCCTAGTGAGACGGTGTATAAGAGTTCATCAGAAAGACTTAAATCATGATAATAGGTATTGACGTTGGTCAGAGAATTGTCATATTCCATTTAAATGGTCATTTTGTTGGCACCGAAAGTAAATTATCATGTCGGCAATGCAACATTTATGCTTGGCAACCTAGAACATTTGTTACATTCACCGATCGAAATGGTCAATTTCATTTCACAAAAAAACCCACTTTTTTTGAGACGCAAAATACGTTACTTTATAGTTAAGCCAGCAACGCCAAAACCTTTTCAGCACTGTGTCTATCCTTTAAGATGATTATAATCAAATTTCACAGAAATCAAATCCACTCTGTGGAAATGCTGTAATTGCAGTAGCTTGAAAATAGAGCATTTTTCGAGACATATTTATCCCTCTGTCGCAATGTCATGACGCCCCATTATGACGAACGATGTACAATGTATGTATTAAGCATATATTACATAAATTGTACATCTGTACCAATTATGAGAGGTATTGTTCGGAATTAGAATGACGAGAACACACCTTTACTGAGGGGATCACCCAGACTGCCCTTTAATAGTACTTGGGAGATCGCGTGCCCTTTCTGTACTACTCATCGCGCACTACTCATCGCGCATGCGCAGTCGACCCATTCTACTGTAGGGTGCAAGCCTGGCTAATGAAATCTCAGGTAGTGAAAACCCCAGGTCTCTCGCCCCACCATATCCCGCGCCACACCTATGCGATCCGCTGTGCAGTAAGTAAAGCGGAATAGGAGGAGGAATAGGAAACGCCACGGATTATATTAGGTAGATATATGGTTCTTTTATCAGATACATTGAATTTTCGATGTTTCAGTCAAGGATGGATGCTTCGCATGTTGCCAGTGGGGTTAAAAATGAGAGTTGCTGCTGGCAACATGCATTTTCCAACGTCCCAATGTATCCAGTAACATCGAAAATTTGGGTGCACCAGGAAAGTTCCATTGTTTGGCCATGGTCCTCAGACTAAATAAGTTAATCGTATTCGGAGATCTATTAAAATACAAGCGATTTAAGACATTTGCTTGTGGAGAGTAAAACGTTATGTGGAGTAGTGTAAAGTGAAGAAAGTCTCAATACCTTGGAATTTGGAGCAATATGTAACAGGTGGGATAAAATCTGGTAAATGCAAAACCTACATATATTTGTCGAATGACATTACAGAACGCGGGCTTCGGGGACTATAACATTCCACCAGCAGAACCCTACATACAGGCAATAAATTGGAGCAATATGCAAAAGGTGGGGAAAATTGACGACCTCTGTCGATTAAAAAGCAACCATATGACTCCACAGGAAAGCATCGAGGACGCCTGATAGAGTAACCGTCACAACATGGGGTAAACCTGGTAAATGCAAGAATACACAGAAAAACTAACCTGTAATGCCCGACGTCGTACGGCTTAAATTTCCCACCAAAACAAAAGATGCTTAGCAAAATATTACCAAACGATTATCTACTTTATACAGTGTAAATACGATACTTTCCGAGACAAGTGGTCCAGAGGGCAATTACTGCAACGATACATCTATTGTTTACAGGGCATGTGTTCGTCAACAATTTGCTCCTTTTTGTGTGTCTATATTTTTTAACCCTACCAGGCCTGGGGAGGGGGAGGGCATTTTGCCCCCCTACCAAACTTTCTGCGCTATCTTCGGAACGACCAAAAATGGAGGACTGAAACTCCGTGACTTTATAGTCTGTCATATTGGGGTCATTTTCAGCCTATTTGCATACCCCCCCGAGAAGAGGATCATGGGTAAATTCAAGATGGCGGCCCCGTGGGGTATCAGAAAAGTGATGTTTTCGTCGTATTTCTTCAAAATTTCTGCTTTTCCGCGATGAAAAGTGGGCAAAAACTATTTTATTTCACAATCACATTATTATTTACTTATTTGTCAGGCAGGTTTTGCGGAAAATTTGCATCAATGAAAAAAATTCGGGAAATCTGACCGAAAAATCGACCCCCAAAATGCCGTTTTTGAAAATGACGTCACTGTGACGTCACGAAAGCGGCCATCTTGGATTATTTTACATTTTCTGGTAGAGCTTGAGCCAAGGGTATAGTGTGGTAATATTCATTTCGCCCCCCCCACCCCGGCCTGGACAGGTCCAGGCCAGATAGGGTTAAAATATATAACATAGTTTTATATATATTTGAAAAAAAAACAGGTTTAGAAATAATTCAGTGGTTTTCGAGTGATTTGGATTTCAAAGTGTTTCCAAGAATTTGCACGTGCTGGAAAATTTCAAGGCAGAGTAGTGTGAAATATTCTTGTCATGTTGCAGAAGGCAGCCCGAATATACAAATTGTTTATTTACCTGAATAAAAATATTGTTCACAAAAAAAGAAAACGGCCAGAAAAAAAGAGAAAAACGAATGATCTTAAAGCTAGCGATGATAACATGTTCATAACATACTGCCGAAGCTAACTGTCGGCAATCTAGGAGCTGGTTCGTTGGATGTCGGTGTACCGGGCAGTTGAAAATGGAAGCAAATTTCATTAGTGCCGAAATTGCTGATTGTCGACAATAAAAAGTTCATCTTCTCGAAACGACGGTTGACTAAACAGTTTTCTCAGAAACAATAAGGCAAGCAAACCTGCTGATCGTCGACGATGACGGTCAAAAACCATGTAGTGTGTATTTACATTACGAACATTGCATATATTGAGTGATTTAGGGGACATAACTCTAAAGGACTTCTTGTATAGTGCAACCTAGCATACTTACCTCCCTTCTACTGTTATGTCTACTTTATCAACCTGTAACCATCTCGGTCATCTGTACGCGGTAAGACTATCGATGGCGAAGTGTACGCAAATGCTACTTTACACTACGAACATTGCCTATATTGAGTGATTTAGGGGACATAACTCTAAACGACTTCTTGTATAGTGCAACATAGCCTACTTACCTCCCTTCTACTGTTATGTCTACTTTGCCGCAAGCCAAATTGAAGCCGGTCGTAGGTCAAGGTACTAGACTACGTGTTGTACTGCTCTCACAACACACCTTCTCTGCCTGAGGTACCCAAGTGCGGTTTGTGCACCATACAACACGTTGTATTGGAATTCGTGATTCAATTCGTGTCTGCTTTGTCGTTTGGTTCGGTGTTTGTGTTACCGCGACTCTTCAACGTGGCAGTTATATTTGACCCCGAATGTCTCGCACGCACGTGCGATTGAACAGTGTGATCAAATAGACGTATCAGCGATCGCCGTCATGTTTAGGTGCATACGAGTTTAACATAATGGCTCGAAAACTACCCCCACCGGACCAAGGCTGGTCGTGGGTGGTGGTAGCAGGTAAAGTAACAAGGTTGTTTATTTTAGATTCATTCCTGTCTGTATTGTCATTGTTTACCGTAGTCAATTGCTTTTCAGTAATCTCCTATGCGGATTTCCCGACTTGCCTTGTGTATATAAGGTTTCTGGATCGCCAATGTTTGCTACTGCTATAGTAATTTTCCACCGATAACATATAACATAGTAGGCCTACTTAGAGAGGATTCAGCGCACCTCCACCCTGCACGACACCAGGTATGGCCCATTTTCTTCGGATTTTTTTTCTGAATCGTAGTTTTGCATGCACCCGTCAGTCACGTATCCTTGACGAGCGCCCCCTCCACCCTGTATGTGGGCTAAATATGCCCGTATACTATGAAATATAAGTTTCTTCCGCATTTAATCCGTTTTTCCGAATTTTCCCGAATCCTAGTTTTACCTGTTCCTACCTGTCACTTGCCCTCTACGAGCGTTTTCCCAACCTACACGACCTCCCCGCGCCAGGTATAGCTCCTATAGACCCATCTGACTGGGTTTAAAGTCCGTTTTCCGCATTTTTTTGATGTGAAGTCCGTTTTCCCGTTTTTATTTCCAGAATATCCTACTTTTGTATGCACCTCGACAGGTGACCTCAACCGGGAGTGAACTCGAAACGCCGGAAGTGACGTACAACTCACATTTACAACCCACCCCACCGTATCTCTCCATCGAACTATACCAGATTTACTGTCTTCGTGCTACAATTTACCCTCTCTGGTTGTGTTTTTCTCCGACCCGTACAGCCACAGTTTTGGTATAAACGTCAAGAAATTTAGTCAGGATGGTATTGCGGTCACTGTGTGTAACCTAAAAGAGAGCACCCGACGCCCAGTGGGGACGGGACAGTTTCTTTGGTCAAAAGGCAGTGAAACTTAAGGAAGCTATGGGGTTAGAGAAAACACAATAATAATAAAAAATGAAAAAAGGGGACCAAGAACATAAGTTATACAAGTACTGTAAACTGGTGAATCTGTCTGTCGTTAATGTTCTATGGTGAGCCTATTATTAGAGGGGGGGTCCCCGAACAGCGTTCGGCAAAATTAGTGAATATTTGAGTTGAGTAAGGGCCAATGACCATTGGGTTAATGAACAGATTAATGTTTCCGTCCGTATAGGCCTATATAGGACAGGCTCTTCATTAGTCGTAATGAACGGATCAATTCTCTTATTTAAACGAAATATCAAAATCCCTTAATTTCCCAGAGATAAGCGATACGGGTATAGGGAACGTAATAAATACATTGTTTCGGTTAGAAGCAATTAACCGTTAACTGCTCTAAAGATTACTTGGTGGAAGGCTTTGGAAGGGCGTTATTGTTTTCAGCGAGGCAGCCACAGGACCTGTACACAGTTTTCCCGTCCATAACCTAGAACTATTGACGAATCAAATAGTGAAAGGAAATACTGAAGTCTATCCGCTTTCCATGTTTTCCTCCACAGGTATGACAGCAAGTGCCTTCATTATGAGTGGATTCATCAAGGCATTCGGAATTTTCTTCGCTGCCTTCATAGAAGAGTTCGAGGCGTCAGTTTCATCAGCTTCCATGATACAAGGAACACGTGCCGTGATGTTTATGGTCGTAGGTAAGTTCAATCAAGAAACAGTGCGATGTGCTCATCTACCTTGCTCATTTTAGTCTCTCTGAGTGGCGTTTTGGAAGCTAGAAAAACTGAAATATAAGAACATATTTTGTGGAAAAATTATTTATTCAAAATCGAGCTATACGTAACAATTAAATTCAGGGTATGGCTTATTACGGTGAAAACGGTTCGAAATGGGGTATATATGGCTATGTAAGAAAAAGAACGAAAAAACCTTCTCAACTTTCTACATCATTATATTCCGACTGCAGTTTCGAAGGTAATGTTCTTCTCAAGGAATATTATTTACAATGACAAACTGGTATATATACAAATACAGGGCACAACGGTCGCTAGACGACGTGCCTGGCTTAAACATGCAGTGACTTGATAACACGCTGACATTAATAGAAACAGTTGGTCACAATAAGAGAGATTAAAGAGATAATTCAAATAAGTACAATACATGCAATAAACAATAATCAAAATCGAACATAATTGATGTGTGAAGCAGAGGTGGGTATTTTCAGGATGTGACATGCTTGTTTTAAACTTATTTTATTGTCTTCAAAACAAATGGATTGGGGACTTCCAACTTAGTTTCCCCCTCTCCAAATATAGGTAAAACAGATTTTGTTAAGAAAGTCAAATAACAATTAATAAACTTATACGACATTACAGTCCCGTTAACTTGTGCATATCTTCAAGTGTAGATCTAACAAATTTGTTAAAAAAGTCACACATCACTATTTGAACATATACATTCTTACAGGCAATGATAGACAAATGTGAAGGCTACACGTGCAAGGATTGGCGTCTTGGTTTTAGGGATAATACGAGGCACCCAGGTCCACTTCATTGGAACAAACATCTAGCTGAATCGCTGACTATCTTTGATAAATTTTTGGACAGCATTAAATACTTGGGTATTGTTAGTTGGTGAGAGAGATGGACTGCCCCACAACAATTGATAGGCATTCGTATTTGGTGGTATAGTATCAAGTAATTCCTTTCTTATATTTCGTAACGCGGACAATATAATAAATAATGTTCGGCATCCTCTGTTGGTTCCCCACATGCGCAATGTCCGGTTTCGTGAAGTTTTATGCGATATAAATCCCCATTAAGCTGGCTACAGCCGTGTCGTAATTTCGTTTGACATATATTCATTTTCCTGTATCCAACCGAGTAGTACACAGGGGGGTTTGGCCGAAATTTTAGACTTGAACAAATTATATGAGCTCGAGTTTCTACTGTCATGCAGAAGGTTATTCCATTGAATAATGACGGAAGGTATAAATGAATTTTTAAATAGTGTTAGACGTGTTTTGGGGATAGTGTAGTTATTATCGTTTCTAAGTCGGTAAGGTGTTGCTTCCCCGACAAGAGGAGTTACTAGATTTGCTAGGTATTGCGGTACTTCACCATTGTGGATTTTGTACATGGTTGATAGTTTTAAATTTTCCCTCCTAGCTTTCAACGTTTCCCACCCGGTTTCAAAATAAAGAGACACTCTTGAAGCGTAAGCGGGCAAGCCAGTAACAATACGTGCTGCAGTGAATTGTAGTTTTTCAATAGTTTCGGATTGTTCTTTGGTGCAGTTGTCCCAGACTACAGAAGCATATTCAAAGGTTGGTCTGGTAAAGCTGATGTAGATTTGGTTCAGCGTTTTTCTTTTAAGTTTGAATTTAAATTTGCGCAGGATTCCAATTCTTTTAGATGCAATTGAACATATATTATGGATATGACTGTGCCATTTACAATCATTTTGGAATACCAAACCTAAATGACGGTGATTATTGGATATCTGGAGAAGAGTGTTATCTTAATAGATTTCAGGCAGATTAATTAGGTTTCTGTTGCTGATTAGTAACATGACTGTTTTTAAAGCATTGCAATTTAATAGCCATTGCTTGGACCAGTCTTGTAGTTTACGCAGATCATGGTTCATTATTACTTCAATTTCAAGTATGTTAGGGGACGAATACATCAGGCAAGTATCGTCCGCAAATAGGCGGGCGATAGTAATAAGATTTTCAACGATATCATTAACATAGATGAGAAAAAGAAGAGGTCCCAGAACTGATCCTTGTGGAACGCCGGCGTTACCGGATCTCATTTGCGAATAGGTTACTCCAGTTTGCACACAGTGGCATCTGTCACTGAGATAGTCTTCAAACCATGTTAATAGATCGTCTTCTATTCCACACTGTTTTAATTTGAAAAGAAGGCCTTTGTGCCAGACACTGTCAAACGCTTTGGAAATGTCACAAAATACAACACAAGCAATTTCCCCATCATCAAGAGTTTTACATAGATTGTGATAAAAATCGATTAACTGTAGTACAGTTGAATGACCGGGAAGAAAACCTGATTGGTACTTATAAAAAGCGTTATTAGAATGCAAATGATTATACACATGTTTAAATATTACTCGTTCCATTATTTTTGCCACACAGCTTAACAGGGAAATAGGACGGTAGTTAGAAGGTAAATGTTTATCATCTTTTTTAAAGACTGGTATAATATTAGAGAATTTCCATTGATTGGGGAATTTGCCTGTCGATAAAGACATATTAAATAAAATTTTAAGTGGTGTACATACTGATCGTGATACGCCTTTAAGCATTTTATGACTAATAAAATCATTCTCAACAGCTTTGTTAGTTTCAAGGTTTTGGATTATATGAAAAATTTCGTCTTCGGTTATGCTGATATCTGTAATTCTACCATCACATTTGTATTTAAAGGGGGGTAACTGTACTCCATTGTCGTCGATAGTGGACACAGAGGCAAAATAATCATTCAGTAAGTTGGCCTTCTCCATACAATCTTCCACAATTTGTTCGTTCCCATCAGCATCTATATTCACTAACGGTGGGATTTCTCTATTTTCTGATCTATTCATAGTTTGGTTGAGTTTTTTCCAATAAAATTTTGGGTTAGTAGATTTATTTGAGTCTAATTCAGTTTCTATATTGTTATGGTAGGTTTCTTGGGCATGTTTTTTCATATTGTTAACTTTATTTCTAATTGTTTTGTATCTGTTCCAGTCAGAAATGTTCATGCTTTTGTTTGCCTTTTTCTTTATTCCATCTCGTTTACGGATTTCCTTTCGTAGCTCAGAATCGAACCACGGTTTATCGTTTGGTCTTATCGTAACGGTTTTGTTTGGGATACACTGGTTAGCTATTTCATAAAATTTCGCAGTGAATTTACCACATGCTTCGTTTACGTCTGAGCAAGCCATGAAAAAACAATTCCAGTCGATGTCGTTTAATAGCATATTGAACCTATCGTAGTCACTGCCGTTATATATCCAGATTTGTCTCTTGTATGCGTGTCGTAAATTGGAGCTAATTGACAGATCTACATATGTGGCATCATGATCACTAATCTTCCGGTCGACATTAAAAACACCACAATCATGTATATTAAGAGAATTGGTAATAAAAATTGGGTCCAGCAAAGTTGCTGAGCGTTCTGTAACTCGAGTGGGTTCAGTTATTATATTATGGATGCTATATCGTTGCGAGATGTCAAACAAAAAACGAGAGTTGTCATGTAAGAGGTCATCATTGAGATCGCCCAGTAAAACCAGATTTACGTTAGTGTCCAATGCATTTTCGATCATGTCTTCGAAGGCTAGGTATATAGATTCGGGGCTTTTAGGAACTATGTAAGAGATATTTAAGAGGATGACGTTGTTTGATAGTCTAATTTTGAGCCACATTGTTTCAAAATCTTTTATTTCAAGATCTAGTATCCGAGTACACTTGAGGCGCGTTGATGTGTATACCAAGATTCCTCCCCAGGGAGATAAACGATTTGGGTTCCTGTCTTGACGGAATGGTTCGCCGAAACCTTCTATACGTAGATCATCGTTGGTAATGGAGTTATCAAGATTTGTTTCGGTGAAGCACATTATATCAAATTCCTCTGACAAAGAGTCAACAAAGTCAAGTTTATTACGGATGCTACGTATATTTAAGTGAAGAATTGAGAGGCTGTATTTGTTGTTTCCATTTTCGGGTCCTGGGTTGGTTTCGATGTCACCACAGACGATTAATAGTAATACGAGAATTATAAATATGTTAACATTAGGGTATTTGGATTGAAGAACATAGAGGGCGAAACATACTACAGAACATTTGACATTTGTTATGAGGCAGTCCAAGTAGTTAAAATTTAAAAAGTTAATGTTTTGGAAACTTGGAATGGCACCACGGGGCCTGTATCTTCGCGAGTTATAGAGTCCGATTGATATTCTGTAATTTGCAAGATCATTAACCATTGTCAAATACGTTTTCATTGTTAAACAAAAATATCAACCGGATTCGACACCATCGGCTATTAAGATAGACGATTTGACCATTGCACGATAATCTGCACTTGAATTGAAACATGATACTTGTAACATTCTTGAATACATATACGGTAAAATGTACAGTTTTGCAGGGCTTGGAGTTGCCAAAGATAACATCAAATACATAGAAAAAAGGGAATAATGAAAGAGTAATGAGATTCGTATTGATATGAGACGTTTGGCAAGAGACTGCATCAGATGAAATAGACGCAGGTGCTCCTCGACCGGCGATCCGCAGATAAACACAAGAGGTTGAAGTTTTGCTCCAACATAATAAAAAGACAGAAAATTAATCATAAATAATAATAATAACAAAGACAGGATCAATTATATTCTATAGCATCTGAATAACGACAAGTTGTAGTATATACACAATATCAATCAAATCACTTGTGAACATGTCAAGTATTAATAATATTCATATAATTATGTATGTTCAAGTAGTCACACCGTATTGATATTGTTTACACTAATTATAATCGGCCCCGGAGCATATTAACAAAACATGTCGGTAATTAGCAGGCAGTGACATGTTTCAACAGTTTGATAAATAGGTACTTGAAATCTTCTAATTTCACACAACATGGCATGTTGAATTTAACCTCAAACACAGAATTTGTGTCATTGAATTTAATGCTAGGTCCTTCTAGTATATGGATACATGCGCCACATTTCGATCTGTTACATTTCGCGACCCGTGCATGTAACTGGCTTTCTGAAAAACGAGCTTTTGTAAGAAACTTCTTAAGATTTGGGGCTTGTCTCTTGCTATTAATAAAAGATGAATTTTTAACAATATGTTTCATTCTAGCACTGTTGTTTAGAATAGGTAACGTGTTTAGCACTATCGGGGAAATGTTATTATTCGGGTTGTGTGTAGTGACGAGGGGTGAAACATTTCCGTTTGCGGCTTTAGTAAATGACTGACGAAGTTCGCTTACGGGCTGAGCAGATGCCTTCCTTATTCCCTTATCAATAAGGCCCACTGGGTAACATCGAGAGATTAAAGAGATTTTCAGCTCAGTTAGCCGTAGCGCTCGAATATTGGGATCTATCACGATAGTGCAGATTCGGCGTGCCAAAGTGTAGGAATATTTTCTCTGGTATGTCTTGGATGGTTGGAGTGGAAGTGGAGATATAGTTGTGTGTGCGTTGATTTTCTGTAGATGTCTGTGGTTACAGTTTCCTCAGATTTCAAAATAAGAATATCTAAGAATGGATTGCTCTCATCACTTGTTTCCATAGTAAAAGAAATCTGAGGATGAAGGGAATTCAGAATGTCATGCAATGACTCAAGTGAACCATTTTCAAGGGGCCAGAAAATGAAACAATCATCAAGAAATCTGCGCCAGAGTTCTTTGAATTTCTGGCCGAAGTTATCTCCATAAGAGGTGTTTATCTTGATATATATGGTCAGTTCCAGGTAACCCATAACCAGAGTTGCGTAAACAGGTGCCAGTTTGGCAGTACCAAGGCCCTGTGTTAAATGTGACGATTTTAATCAACGTCACAAAACATTGTTGCAGAAAGTTATAAAACAGGGCTATACCACCAAGCGCCTCCACTCAAAATTTCTCAAATTTGGCGATAGCTGATTGCAAGATACGAGCGTAGCGTGCAAGATCTATGGCGTTACGTTTCATAACTTGCGTCTAATTCCACTTAACCCGGGGCTAGAGGCCGTATGAACCCATGTACTTCCAAGATCCTCATGGTGCTCATATGAACAGTCACAATCAAAGCGTGACAGATATATCATTCTCTAGATGACGACTCTACAACGATTATTTCTGCGCTATCTCCGGACGACAAAAATTTAAGATGCTGACACCCCGTAACTTTATGGTTTATCATATTGTGGTCATTTTGAGCCTATTTGCATAACCCCCGAGAAGAGGATCATGGGAAATTCAAGATGACGGCCATGTGGGGTACCAGAAAATTGATGTTTTCGTTATTTTTCTTCGAAATTTCTGCTTTTCCGCAAGGAAAAGTGAGTAAAATCTATTTGATTTCAAATCAGATTAATATTTACCAATTTATAACACAGCTTTTGTGAAGAAATTACATAAATCAAAAAAAAAATCTGATCGAAAAATCGACCAAAAAATGCCTTTTGTGAAAGTCACGTCACTGTGATGCCATCAAAGCGTCCATCTTGGATTTGTTTCCGTTTTCTGGTACAGATTACCCCAAGGGTATAGTGTGGTAATTTTCAGCCTCCTAGCTCAAGGGATAAGAAAAATAATTTCGGCCTCAGACCTGGACAGGTCCCAAAAAACCCAGGCCAGATAGGGTTAAATGATCTTGGCCACTCAAGTCCAAAAGTCATTATAATCTGACGCAATGAGAAAACAACATTTGAATGAGAAAGAGACAAAGGGAACACGAGGGCTTTTGAGAGGGTGTTTGGAGGGGCGGTGTGTGTATATAAATACTGATAAAATTAATATGACTATATAGTTTTTGCAAAAAATGACTATAAAAATACTAACCGATAGTGATTATGAAAGCTGTATACATTTTATCAATGCAGATTGCTGAAATTTTATCACCATTACCTTGGTCCAGTACCAGTGCGCATTATCATATTTGTGGTTCCCTCGTCGGAAGAACGGGTTTTATGCTAGTAAATATGAATATTTTGTTACATTTTACAGCTCCAATTGCTACAGTTCTGTGTGACCGATATAGTGAGAGAACAATTTTAATAGGTGCAGGACTACTCCATTTCACTGGCTGTATCGTGGCATCTGTGGCTCCAAACATGGGGGTTGTGATCTTTTCCATTGGTGGAATAATTGGTGAGTATAGTTGAATCCATATTTCACCTATGATCCCTCTCCTCAAACCTATACATCACCATGAGACCTCACACTTCCTCTCCTCTCCTGGACTAGTAGTAGTATGAGGTGAAATTCCCCCCCCATTGATCTACTTTCGTGGAGGCCGCGTGGAGGTCACGTGACGGAACTATAGTGATCACGTGATCGTAACGTGACCTCCACGCGGCCTCCACGAAAGTAGGTCAATGGGGGGAATTTCCCCTAGGTCAATAAGCCTTTATCCGCCCTTCCAAGGCGTCAATGGAATGTACGTCATCAAACAGGGTCCTCGACAATATCGTCAGCACTATGCCCAGCATAAATGGCAAGTGGGGAACCCTCAGTTTCTCTACATACATGTAGCCATACAGCGAGAGAAGGGAAAGGGTCCCAGCGGGACTCGAACCCGGGTTGCTTTCTCCAGAAGCAGACACGCTATCCACTACACTACGAGTCATATCCTACAAGTCAAGGTTGAAAATATCCTCATATATCTACCAGAGATCAGTATACGACTAGGGTGTAGGTCCAATTCATGGTGCGGTATGCAATGTTTAACCTAATGGGAAACCCACTCATGGACATTTGCGGACGTCACGTGACGGAACTATAGTGATCACGTGATCGTCACGTGACCTCCACGCGGCCTCCACGAAAGTAGGTCAATGGGGGGAATTTCCCCTAGGTCAATAAGCCTTTATCCGCCCTTCCAAGGCGTCAATGGAATGTACGTCATCAAACAGGGTCCTCGACAATATCGTCAGCACTATGCCCAGCATAAATGGCAAGTGGGGAACCCTCAGTTTCTCTACATACATGTAGCCATACAGCGAGAGAAGGGAAAGGGTCCCAGCGGGACTCGAACCCGGGTTGCTTTCTCCAGAAGCAGACACGCTATCCACTACACTACGAGTCATATCCTACAAGTCAAGGTTGAAAATATCCTCATATATCTACCAGAGATCAGTATACGACTAGGGTGTAGGTCCAATCGGGAACCCACTCATGGACATTTGCGGTATGCAATGTTTAACCTAATGGGAAACCCACTCATGGACATTTGCGGTATGGGGTGTGGCATCTTGTTTTTCTAGTCTCACCACGTAGAACAAGACGGGAGGGGTCTCGAAGCCAAGCGGTGAAATGTTTTTAAAAAGTCACCGCGCGCATGTGCATTGGGCAGGCACATCGAGTTGAACGTTTTGGAGTCTAGGTGAGCCCCTACTTGTCCGATTGGGTCGAGTGAGGTATCAGTGTGAAGCATTCGTGAGGGAGTATCTGACTGGATGGGCGACGTGGAACTGACGTCATTATGTGCATGCGCAGTAGAAAAGAGAGCATGGCAATGGACGTTTTGGGGTCGAGGTGGCCCCTATTGGTCCGAATGGGTCGTGGGAGGTGTCAAAGTGAAGCGCTCTTCCAGGGCGATCAAGTCATGGGTGGGTGTATGTAAAATTAGGATTGGGGCTGAACCTATAAAATGCGAAACACTGACTGTACCCCTAAAATGGAGAAAACCGCTATCAACCAGGTCTAGAGGGGCTAATATCGCTTCTCAGCGGCTCGAGGCCTGCCGAGAGAGGCAGGGTGGCTTAGTGGGTGTATGTAAAATTAGGATTGGGTTTGAATCTATAAAAAGCAGAACACGGACTTTACACCGAAAATAGGGAAAACCTCTATTAACAAGATCTAGAGGGGCTAATATCGCTTCCCGGCGGATCGGGGCCTGCCGAGAGAGGCAGGGTGGGTTAGTGGGTGTATCTACATTTAGGATTGGGTTTGAACATACAAAAAGCGGAACACGGACTTTACAACTAAACCATGGGAAATCATCCAGGCAAGTGGGTATGGTGGCATCTGCAGGGTTGCATGTAAAATTAGGATTTGTCCCGAAAATATAAAAAGCGGAACACGGACTTTACACCTAAGCCATGGAGAATCATGGATGATAGGATGTGGCCCGTTGTTTTCTTCATCTCGAGCTGTAGAACACGATGGAAGGGGTCTCGAGGCCATGTGTTGACATTTTTTAAAAAGTGACTGTGCGCATGCGCACTGGGCAGGTAGCGCTGGGGTTGACATTTTGGGGTAGAGATGAGCCAGTAGTGGGTGTACTGGGCCGGGGACAATACACGTTTTTTTATCACAGTTTCACAGTAACGCCTGCCCACGCTTAGCTTAACGCTTCAGCGCCTTGATGAAATAGCTCAGAAGCTCTGATTTTCATAGAAATGACACTAATTCATCGAAATGCAGTGACGCCCGTCTCAACGCCTTAACGCCCTAACGGCCTATCTGAACGCCTTAACGCCCTAGTATAACCCCTTGACGCCATAATGTAGACAGATGAGAGAACAACAACAACAAGGATGACAGGTCAATCATTTTATTATCATACCCACGCTGGAGGAGCTGCGTTGGGTATGTTTACAATTCAAGAAGGCTCTTGTCCAATCAGAGGACTCCATTTGGCGCTGCATCTGTCATATTCGTTCTTGCCCGTTAGATGTATTCTCGGCTGCTCTTGTCCAAACAGAAGCCCCCATTTCAGATGGGGACCTACATCACTGGGATGTAGGCTGACTATCTGAGATCAAGCTCTCCGTATCAATAGATAGACTCTCAACAGTCTCTGTTTCGGTATCAGTCGGTTGACTCTCAGCAGTCTCTGTATCAGCATCCGCCTCATTGGACTCATCGGTGTCTTCAATCCCATGTATATTCTTCTGGAGTCGCATCATATCGTAATGTCTGGTGAACGTACGTTCGCACTCAGAGCATGTATAACCCATGTTTACGGTTGAACATCCACTGTGCACGTTTTTGGGATACGCTTGCTTTTATGGACAGTGACGCCCGCCCACGCCCAGCTTAACGCCTCAACGCCCTGGTGAAATAGCTCAGAAGCTCTGATTGTTCTAGACATTCCATGGAATTGACACTAATTCATCGAAATGCAGTGACGCCCGTCGTTACGCCCTAACGCCTGTCTCAACGCCTTAACGCCTTATTTTAACGCCCTAGCTTAGCGCCTCTACTAACGCCTTAACGCATATGTGCTACAACCACACCCTGGTGTAGGCGTTAGTAGAGACGCTAAGCTAGGGCGTTAAGATAAGGCGTTAAGGCGTTGAGACAGGCGTTAAGGCGTAACGACGGGGAATAGGGCGTTAAGGCGTAACGACGAGCGTTGACGGGCGAATAAGTGTCAATTCCATGGAATGTCTAGAACAATCAGAGCTTCTGAGCTATTTCACCAGGGCGTTGAGGTGTTGAGCTGGGTGTGGGCGGGCGTTACTGTCCATAAAAGCAAGCGTATCCCAAAAACGTGCACAGTCGATGTTCAACCGTGAACATGGGTTATACATGCTCTGAGTGCGAACGTACGTTCACCAGACATTACGATATGACGCGACACCAGAAGAATATACATGGGATTGAAGACACCGATGAGTCCACTGAGGCGGATGGTGATACAGAGACTGCTGTGAGTCAACCGACTGATACCGAAACAGAGACTGTTGAGAGACTATCTATTGATACGGAGAGCTTGATCTCAGACAGTCAGCCTACATCCCAGTGAGGCAGAACCTACCTTCGGTCAGGCAACAAAGGATGTTCCAAAATATCAAATCCACCAGGCTGACAGTATGGCCATCAATGAATATTATACATAAACATCGCGCTTCTAAAGACATGATGTCTACTCACTAGGGCACAGGGCGTCCATTTCGATGAATTAGTGACCAGAGCTTCATGAGCGTTACCATGACTGAGATATGTGCAAGTACACTACATCTCCCGAGGGCGCATGCGGATTTCAACGCATGGCATCTTACAAATAATAAAGAGCAAGTTACGACATGTAGCCCATATGTATCATGCACTGCCGACTGATTTTTAGAATCATGATCATGCTTGAACATGGCCGATGATTGAACTTTGTGGATGCGCTTGGTGGTGTAGCCCTGTTTTATAAGTTTCTGCAACAATGTTTTGTGACGTTGATTAAAATCGTCACATTTAACACAGGATCTAGCAAATGCTACTAGGCGTGATATGTATACGCCATATGCAGGTCCCACTGGAATATTACTGTCCAGAAAGGGATAGTTTACGATGTCGAAATTGTAATCATCTCTTTTGTCATACAGTCGACGAGAGAGAAGGCCCGCTTCATTTTTATAGAGATACAGGTCTAAATAAGATGTGCCTGTAGGGCTATCTGTAGTTTCCTTCAAATCCAGTGAAGGTGGATATATATCCTTCACTGCGTCATTTATATAGCGATTATCCACAGCGAGAAGATCGTCTATATAACGTTTGGTGAATGAGAAGGAACGGGCTTTGAATGAATCGGTTTTTGAAAGCGCCTGCATATAGTCATATTCATAAGAGAACAGATATAGGTCAGCCAACAGGGGCGCACAATTAGTACCCATTGGAATGCCTATATGCTGCTGATATATTGTGTTGCCAAATTTCACATAGATATTATTAATGAGAAATTCAAGCAACTCTATAAACAAAGAAACATCCTATGAATGATATCTTTTGTATGTAGTAGAGCTAAAGAATGCTTTATGGCATCCAAACATTAATATATCTACGATCAGTTTTCTTGAACACAGATACTATTAATGAACTTAAACGATCAATGACAATAAAGTCCTGATGTGGGATTGTAGTATAGAGAGTCGAGAAATCCCATGTGGATACATGTCTATACGGTATGTGACCTTTAGCATCAAGTTCTTCCGTAAGACATTTTGAGTTTTTCAATATCCACATACATTCAACGCTAGAGTTTTTAGAAATAGTGGCGCTATACTTTTCCCAAAATGTTTTTACCTCCCGAAGGGCCCTCGTCAACAGGGTTGAAAGAAGCTTGGTGGTGCAGCTTCTAGAACCAGCTATGAATCTAGTTTTGTATGGTGATTTATGCATTTTGGGGGTCCAGTATACTTTTGGTATATCATTATGTTTGGTTGGAATACAAATACCTCTTTCCTTCAGAAACGTTTTGTGATTGTTAAATAAATCTTCCAGAGTAATTGCAGTTTGAGAGTAAGTAGACGTATTTGATGACGACATGTTTACACTCAATTCTTCAACCAGCACCTGGTAATAGTAATATTTACATATGAATATTATATTATTTGGAGCTTTGTCTGCTGGGACTATGACGAATTTTCCGCTTTTATATTTTCAGAACAAATACTAATTTTACATGCAACCTTGCAGATGCCACCATATCCACTTCCCTGGATGATTCCTCATGGTTTATTGTAAAGTCCGTGTTCCGCTTTTTATAGGTTCAAACCCAATCCTAATTTTACATACACACACTAAGCCACCCTGCCTCTCTCGGCAGGCCTCGAGCCCCTGGAACGCGATATTAGCCCCCCTAGACCCGGTTGATAGGGGATTTATCTATTTTAAGGGTAAAGTCGGTGTTTCGCTTTTTATAGGTTCAGCTCCAATCCTAATTTTACATACACCCACCCATGACTTGATTGCCCTGGAGGAGCGCTATACTTTGACACCTCCCACGACCCATTCGGACCATTTGGAGCCCAACTCGACCCCAAAACGTCCATTGGCATGCCAATTTTTCTACTGTGTATGTGCAGAATGACGTCAGTTCCACGTCACACCCATCCAGCCGGATGCTCCCTCACGAATGCTTCACACTGATACCTCACTCGAATCTTCCACGACCCCAAAACGTTCAACTCGATGTGCCTGCCCAATGCGCATGCGCAAAGTGATTTTTTCAAAACATTTCACCGCTTGGCTTCGAGACCCCTCAAATCGCCACGTGCCTTCAACGTGACCTCCACGCGGCCTCCACGAAAGTAGATCAATGGGGGAAATTTCACCTTATACTACTACTTGAAGTACACTGTCATTCATTTCTCCTCTCTTCACCCGACATGCCCGACACCTAACGCTTCTTTCCTGCTCCAAGCATGCCAAGCTACATTTTCATTCATCCTTCGATCACTAGATGTCCAACATAACCAACCTGTCATCCCTCAAACCTACACAACAGCCTCACATCAAACGCTTTCTCTTCTCAGCAAGGCTACACGAGCGTTCACCCCTCCTCTCTACACTACACCACTCAAACCACCTGTCATCCCTCAAACCTACACAACATTCCCACATCAAACGCTTTCTCTCCTCAGCGATGCTACACGATCATTCACCCCTGCTCTCTACACTACACCACTCAAACCACCTGTCATCCCTCAAACCTACACAACACTCCCACATCAAACGCTTTCTCTCCTCAGCGATGCTACACGATCATTCGCCCCTCCTCTCTACACTACACCACTCAAACCACCTGTCATCCCTCAAACCTACACAACACTCCCACATCAAACGCTTTCTCTCCTCAGCGATGCTACACGATCATTCACCCCTCCTCTCTACACTACACCACTCAAACCACCTGTCATCCCTCAAACCTACACAACACTCCCACATCAAACGCTTTCTCTCCTCAGCGATGCTACACGATCATTCACCCCTCCTCTCTACACTACACCACTCAAACCACCTGTCATCCATCAAACCTACACACCACTCCCACATCAAACGCTTTCTCTCCTCAGCAAGGCTACACGATCATTCACCCCTCCTCTCTACACTACACCACTCAAACCACCTCTCATCCTGCAAACCCACACAAGACCCCCACATCAAACGCTTCCTCCCCGCGCCAAGGATACGCTGTCATTCTTCTCTCCTCTCTGCGTCCTACTAAAAGCGGTTGTCCTCTCCGAATCTACACAACACCCTACACCAAACGTTTTCTCTTCACACCAAAGCTACACAGTCCTTCATCCTTCCCCTTCACATCCCAGACAGGCCCTACTCAAAACTAAGTGTCCTCTCCCAAATATGCACTCCTCTCTGACATCAAACACTTCCTATCCACACCAAGGCCACACAGTCATTCTTTCCTCCTCTGTATTATGCCCCCCGCTCCTACCAAAATTTCTATCGTATCTGCGAAATGACAACAAAATTGAGAGCTCAATCTCCGAGACTTTGTAGTCTAACATATTGGGGTCATTTTAAGTCTATTTTCATACCCCCGCACAGAGGATCATGGGTAAATTCAAAATGGCGACCTTGTGGGGGTTCTGCGATGGAAAGCGGACCAAAACTATTTTATTTCACATCAGATTATTATTTACAAATTTATCATGCAGTTTTTGCGAAGAAATTACATCAAAAAGAAATTTGAAAAAATATTACTGAAATTACAACACATATAAGGGAAGTGGGAAGAGGTGCCGACATACTGACTGCGTCACATGACTTCACAGTTTTCTGGTTAACCTATTCTAAAGCACATACCAAGAATCTAACGATTCGTGATATGTGTTGTATCTCAGGTACGCTTTTATTGTACCTGTTCATGTGGCAACTTGGATGATATGACCACACGGCCCCTAGCACCGGTATAAGCGGTATTAGATACAAATCTAGAGAGCTATGATGGAAATGCTCAGACAACTCGTATACTGGTAATTGGTGAGCTGTTTCGCTGTGACAACTCGTACATTGGAGATCGGTGAGCTTTATCGTCGTCAGATGTAAATGACGGCATTAAAAATCGACCAAGAAATGCCTTTTTTGAAAATGACGTCACTGTGACTCATCAGACCGGCCATATTGGAGTCTTTATATTTTTTAGGTAGACCTTGACTTCAGGGTTTAGTGTGGTAAGTTTGAACTGTCTAGCTGTAGGGATAAAATAATGCCTCAGGCCTGCCTAGGTCCCAAAATGCCCAGACCAGATAGGTTTAACAGTGATGAATTTCACAGAACTTCTGTACAATATGATAATTTTACAAAGGAAAACACACCGGATTATATCTTCTCCCAGCATCGCTGTAACCGATTTCACTAGTGAAGCAATTACCACATTCAGTATGCAGAAGATAATATATCTTTTCTATTTTCAGGGGCTGGGTCTTCTTGTTTCTACGGTCCTATGCAAATGGCCATTAGTAAATACTTTGATAAACGGAAGTCACTCGCCATTTCTCTTGCGTTCGGTGGCATGTGCATAGCACAAATCGCCATGCCACCTGTAAACATTGCTTTACTCGAGACGTTTTCTCTACGTGGAACATTGCTACTCTATGCTGGATTCATGCTAAATATGGTTGTATTTGCTGCATTGGTGAGACCCCGCAATATCGCAACTCGAAAAAACGTGGACGAGTCATCGATCGAATTCAATATAGAAGAGAGTAGGGGGAAACTAGCTACAGTGGAGATAACGCGGTCAGTGATCAGTGATTCGGTAAAACCGCCGACAATAGAACTTGGAGTTATTAATGAGAAAACTGATCAAGATGACCTAAAACCGAATAGAAATGAAACAATTAAACTGACAGAAGACGTGGATGAATATCATCAGAAAAATTCTGAACAAACGTCTATTTTGAAAGATTCTTTGCATCACACGGAAAGCAGGACGGGTACTGAAGTAGTGCAGGAGACTCAACATAGCTCTAGAGATGACGTAGAAACCTCAAAAAGAGCATGTAGTAATATACGCTTTCAATGCATCAAATCAGTTTCAAACGTTCTCGATTTTTCTCTTTGCAAAACTTTAAGTTTTAGCGTTTATACTCTGGCGCTTGGCATAGCATTGACGCCTTATGTGAACGTTCCAATCTACATGTTCCCAAGAGCGGAGGAATGCGGACTTTCGCCAGAAGAGGGCGCTGTACTTTTAACAATCATGGGATCAACCGATGTTGCCGCGCGATTTTTGCTCGGGATACTGGGCGATGTGAAGAGGATTGGCCCAAAACTGTTATTTATTATAGGAATCACCCTCTATGGGGTGTCTACATTGGCATTGCCTTTCACGTCCGACTTTATTGGAATGGCAGTTATAAGTGCTTTCATGGGACTATTCGGAAGCTCTGCAATCGTCCTCAATATGCCGATTCTGGTGGACATGATTGGACTGGAGAAATTAGGGAAAGGAGTAGCATTGACAAGCTTCGTCTCTGGATTAATCAGTGCTGTAGCTCCACCAGTTCTAGGTGAGTAACGGTACAGACAAGGATAATCGAACTCACGCCTACTTACCACCGCCACTCCCCTTGCAACATTTAATGAGCGAACAATGAACACGCCTCAATAAACAGCAGTACGATTTCTGGCTGGCATGGTCCATGATGGTAGTCCATGGGTCGTTCGTTCTCCTTTCTCTCTGTTGATAGCTAGCGACAATCCCCATTCTTCTAACTTAACAATGTAAGAAAATTTATCCTTTCTTAAATCATATTTACCAAATTAATGGCAGTTGTCACTAGTTACCAATATTTTATCATATACAGACATAAGTATGTGGAGAAATGCGGAAGAACGTCACAGAGATACACGGACTAGACAGTAGCTGGACTCTACTGAGGCCCGTCCATTGTTATTTTGTCAGTACGGAAAGCACTCACTGATTAAGCATTTTTGTTGTGAACGTTTCCATCAACTTGTTCTCCCATAATAACGCCCTTCATACAACACTTATATTCTTATATTTATTTAGAAAGTATCGTGCTAAGTACATTTCCCTTCGTGAATCGTCATTTGAAATATTCATAATCAATACATTTCAGGTTATACCAAGGACATAACAACATCATATGACTACGTATTCTTCATATGTGGTGGTATGTCGTTATTGGCATCTCTGTTGATGGTTGCTGAGCTTCTAGTGCGACGACTGAAGCAGACAACACCCACGGTAGTAGAACTGGAACTAACTTGAGTTGTTTAGTTTGTAAGGTATTTCAAGAAACGCATCTTTTATTCAATAGAACTTGGACCATCGGCTGGAATCTTCACTTCTTGAAGAGTTTCCAAGTCCATAACCAAAGAGTCTTTATATACTCATAATACAATATAAAGCATATGTTGCACAAATACTTCCGGTTCATGCTCCATGTAAGTATCACGAGACAATGCATACAATAGCCAAGTCTGGGGACAACAATGTGTCTAGACTTCAACCTTTTCAACGACACAAAGACTCAGACAATTGCTTTCTACATGAAGTATCTACCGTCATTCCACATGTGTATGAAGTATGGGATCAGAAATCCAGCTCTATTCGTTTCACACTTGCGAAGTGATTTTACGACGAGGAACAGAATCTTCCAGTACAAATATCTAGTCGTCTATCTTATGGTAGGACACGCATGCAAATTTGGCAGTTATCAAAGCGAATCGCATGCTGGGATTAATACAAAGAACTTGCCCATGCAGTTGGATCTTGGTGCATTTCTTGTCCGACCAATAACTGGAGAACTATTGAACCTGTTGGCTTCAAACTTGGAGAGTACCTTGACATTGGTGAGAAGATAGTTGGATTTGCTTTCCAGTTTCCTGTGTGATCCACGATGACCGCCATCAGCCATCTTGGATTGTCATAATATCTTTACACGTTTCTTTCCGACCTGGTGCGCAGCAGCACCAGTTATTGTAGATGCTAACGAGGAATATGAAGTGGATATGAATCAATATTTATCTTTCAAAGCTCTCAGGAACGCAGAAATGAAAATGCCCCATTAAGAAATGTAATTTCACTACGCCACAATATATCTTGTAATATCGAGTCTTACAAAACAGTTAAATATATACTACACAGATTGTTTAAAGGATTTGGGAACAGTTCCATGTTTTGTTGTAACTTACATTATTTGACCATGAAAACATTTTTATCAATTAAAAAAAAATGTCAAAAATATTGAAATATTTAAAATTCGACTATTTAGAGTATCATTTCCATTCGGAGAATGCATATTTTCCGTCAACAGTCGGCAATTTTCGGCTGTGACGTCATACCCGTCACCAGACACGCCATGCTTGACGAAGTGCAGTCAACCTGATGTATTGTTTGCATCACAATGGTCTTTTGTGCAGCCTTCGGCTGTACAAATACTAGGAAAAGGGGGTCTGGAATAAGCTTCTTTGCCTTCCTTGCCGACCCGGCTGTCCGGAACCAATGGATTCATATTATAATACGAAAAGGGTTTATTCCTACAAAACACAGTACCGTGTGTAGCGAATATTTTACCGCGGATACGGCGTAACCACAATATAGCGGGTGTTTGTTGATACAAATTATGTATGTGTATCCACATTTTGAAATCACCAACAACAATGAATTTCCAAATTGTGGATACACATGCTATTTAGGTGATGTTTCCACATTTTTACATCCACCTCACTTGATCAATTATCGGCATGAGAACTGAATAAAATTGTGGCAAAACTCTGGTAGAAATTTTGGCGAAAGCTTTTTGGACATGTCAGATTTCGTTATTTTTTCACGTGTCTGACGTGTCTTCTTCGTCGATCTTTATCAACAAAACGAAATAGGAACGACTGAAAGTTTTGCACAAAACTCTTATAACATATCTGATTATGATTACAAAGAATCAAAACCTGGCGTGTTTTCCTTTTGCTGGTATGGATGGGAAAAATATACGATATCTCGATCCCGTCGCACGATAAACTTTCATTCCAAATCTGAATTTCCCTGAGTACAAGTAATCGTAAATTTGATTGGTTGAACAGTACATTTGGCTCCGCCCACCCGTTATTCAACCAATCAGCACACTTTTGATACGACATACGAATTCAATGAAACTGTAAACAAGATCGGCTCGTTTTCTAGATTTATAGTTTTTCTTTCCCATCCATATAAATTTAAAAAATAATTCGGCATTTCTGTGAAACCGTGATTATTTAGCATTTAAAATAACTGTGAGTATGACAGTATCTTGTTTTATAGCCAAGAGTTGTTAGAAAAAGTAGGAAAAAGTAAAAAATCATTGAGTAGGAGAATGCCGAAATTTCTGAACTTGTCGGCGATTGCGATGTCTGAAGATTTTCTTGTCTGGATGTACTTTTAGTAGATTCATTTTCTCACAGATTAAATAAGTATGGAAATTATATAAATGTGGATACAATGTGGATACATCTCTTATATAGGATGTGTATCCACATTTTACAAAAATCAAAGTTTTATGCTCTAAAACAAAAGTGTGGATACACATCCTATATAGAGATGTATCCACAAAAACTCGCTGTGATACACGCCGCGGATAGTAACGAGAGAAATGCGAAGGAGTTGTACGAAAAATTTGGATACATCGGGGGGAAAAGCAAGTTGAAACGAGGTGCGGTCCCAACAATATTTTCCTTTTCTCAGCCTATGAAAAGCGTAGACGCACAGAGGTAAGCATTATTTTAGCATCAACCTGAATATAACAAACATGCCAACCTGAACCAGTATCGTGGTATAACAACAACGACAACAATTAAATTAATTGTTGTTTATCTGTGAATGATAAATCCACTCTTAAGACCGATGGGTATTTATCACTGGTGCCGTTTTTGTTGTCAGTACCGTAGTGTCAGTCTGGGCAAAAATGGGAAATCTAAGGCACTTGCTGACTAATTCTTGATTACAGTAGTCGTCAGCCATGTTGAACTTGTAATGCTGTTTGAATTCGCTCATCGTCGTGTATGACGTCAGACGGTCACGTGACACGGCAGCTCATTAAATTTCGATTCTACGATCCAGATACCTGTACCAGGCAAATAAATACCATTTTTCTTATATTTACCGACCCAAACCATTTATTCTGGGTTTACTTATTGATATTATGAATGACTGAAATATTTTAGTAACAAACATGGAGCTGTTCACAAATCCTTTAAAGAATATATCTGAATCTGACAATTCATAAACGTACGTAGCTTAGCCAATGCAACTGTACGCGATGTCGACTCGTTTAAAAACTTCTCAGATCTTGTATATTGATATATTTTTAGAGTAATATTTCTTCGTTTATATTCACATTTTTAGAATAATATTTCATTAATGTTATTGATGTGTGTTTGTGTGTGAAAGTATCGGAAAATTGCTTCAATATAGGTGCTCCGCATCTGCGCGATATTTTCCAGACTGCCGTCGAAGTATAATAAATAAATGAATAAAAATAAACATATACGTATGTGTCTTAAATATCAGCAATATTCGCAAAATCAATATATTACACTCCAGCTGATGTACATAAAATTGATCTAGAGCTTTGGGAGGTTCAGCAACATCTGCAGGTTATATTTGACTGAAAGAGAACCCAGAGAGTGTTTACGTAACTGGCGCAACGATACAGAATCTAGTAACTGCAGGATCCTATACCACATGGAAGAAAAGCTGGAATACAAACCAAACTCGTATTCTTGTGTAGAGGCTATAACTCCTTATCATTTTAGTGACAGAATGTTCATGGCAAACTTATCAGATGCAACATGCGCGTAACAGAATACTCAATACAAACATTTGAAAATTCATCGGCCGGCTACTAAATTTCGGATCTGACGGATCAGGATTTAGCCGATAACAAACCGTGGTATACTATATGAAAATCGACATATGACAACTGTTTTATATTCATAATTATATTCATGTTAATAACACATTATTGTTTTCTACATGGATCAATGTATATTACACGTATATGGACCAGGAACAACACCTCAATGGGCTGCACGAAAAATAACACTTCTTAATGGAATGAGAGAATAAAAAAACATCTAGAACGAATATTATTTATTCTCGTAGGCCTGCCACTCACCTTCAAAAAGTGAATATCGACAGACTTGAAGAAATTGTTTTAACGACTGTAGGAATAAAGTTTGTAGGTTTACTAGGTTTTGTCAAATCTGCTTGTGTTTCCAGGGAGATTGCTCATGATAATGTCATCAATGGCATTGTATGAGCGATATTGGGACACCATTCCACTTTGAATCACTGTTACACATCT
Source organism: Hanleya hanleyi (assembly GCA_036873755.1). Lineage (NCBI taxonomy): Eukaryota > Metazoa > Mollusca > Polyplacophora > Lepidopleurida > Hanleyidae > Hanleya > Hanleya hanleyi. The sequence continues at coordinate 42,763 of JAVTVY010046168.1, read as the reverse complement.
GAAGGCTAACACTGCAAATATTACTTCACTATTAATTAGAATATTTTGTGGCACACGTTTTCCCACTCATTCTCGGGTCTTTTTTGCGATTTCTTCCCAGTGTCTTGGAATATGGTCATGCAGTTTCACCCACTTGTCAATCTAGACACTAAGAAGATATTAATCTAAGAAAAACCAAAAAAACAACAACAAAACAATTCATCTCAAAACAGCGGTTTTTGGTTATTTTCCGTTTTTTTATTTATGTAATTTCTTCACAAAAACTGTAAAATAAATTAGTAAATAATAATACAATGTGAAATAAAATAGGTTTTGCTCCCGAGAAAAAGCAGAAATTTTAAAGAAGAATTACGAAAAATCACTTTTCTGGTATCTCACATGGCCGCCATTTTGCATTTACCCATGATCCTCTTCTCGTGGAGTTATGCAAATAGGCTCATAATGACCGCAATATGATGAGTGTCAGCTCTCAATCTTTTGTCGTTGCCGAGATAGGATAGAAAGTTTGGCCGCCATTTTGCATTTACCCATGAACCTCTGCTCGTGGAGTTATGCAAATAGGCTCGTAATGACCGCAATATGATGAGTGTCAGCTCTCAATCTTTTGTCGTGACCGAAATAGGATAGAACGGGCGTGGTAGCGCGGGCGTGGGGTTGGGGGGGGGGGGGCATAATGCCCTGGTAGGGTTAAACCAAATCATTCAGAAATGTATTATATTTAAAATATCTAAATATTAAACAGGACCAGAGAGTAAAACACGGTAAAACGTTTAGAAGATTCACCAGTATAAAAGCTAACTTCAAAGATAAAACTAATAGGCATACGAATCGAATCGAAGCAGCCCTCTAATGTGATTGGGAAGGTTGTTCCACACATGTGCGGCGGCGAAATGAAAGTTCCTCCTGCCAAAGGACTCTTGGATTGTTGGAACCGCTAAAATAGTTGTGTTTCTAAATCTGTAGGCAGATTTCTTAACTGTTATGCGATCATCTAAACACTTGGGTGTTATACCATTGTCGATATTAAAGACCTCAGACGCCAGGGCCCGAAGTCTACCAATATGTAACGATGGTACCTTGACTCTGAGAAACAGGTCTTTGTGGGAGCATTCATAATTGTTACATCAAATCTTAGGGATATATCTTGAATTTTCTCGAGTAAGCAAGAACTGAACTTGTTACAGAGGTGCCAAGTTAGTGGGCAATAATTAAAATTAGGTAAATAAAAGAATGGGATATGGCTAAATTTTTGCTATATTCAGTATTTTGCTATGTCTCTTGGGAACATTCAGTTGTCTCGATGTTTTCTTATATATCACAGATATGTGAGTAAAATTTTAACATAAAGTCAATGTGGACACCCGAAAGCTTCACGACATCGCTACATGTGAACAATCAAATATTTGATAGCCTCGTGAGATTTTTTACCAGAGCTTCCATCTGATTATGAGCATATCATCTGCTTAAAATAGTGCTCTCGCCTCAAGAATTTTTATTAATTTATTAATTTTATATGTGAAAAGGATATATTATCATCTGCATAATTGAACCCGGACAGGAAGTTAAAAATATCATTAATAAAAACATTGATTAGTAAGTGTCTCAGTATGAACCACTGTGACACTCCTTTATGTGTGTCTTCCCAGGAACTGAAGTTTAAGCCCAGTTTGACTCTCTGCTTAAACGGTCACATTTTCGGATAGGCCATAAACACGCAACTTTTCTAATAAGAAACCATGTGGCAGTCAGTCAAAAGCTTCTGACAAGGATTGCAGCGCAAAACTCGTGCTTACCAAGCGCAGCGTCAAATCGTTCTACATGCATCAAACACAATTACTGGACAATCATTTCACACATATCCGTACAAGTGAAAATATTATTTAAACCCTTTTCAATATTCATTTTTTATTTCATTTTCTGCTTTCCTCGGGTGAACTTCAGTTGACATTATATTGGGCTAATATAGCTCCAGTTGCATGTATTGCTGACCACTTATAGATCAATTTAACGCTGCATTTGAGGTTCTCCTACTTAAGTGGAATAAGTCCAATAGGGAACTTGTATTAAACAATGCAGCAAATCAGCTGCCATGGTTACCATTTCCGTTGTGTCCAATCCACCCCATACTCGCGCAATGAGCCGATCGACATTCAGGATTGAAATTTCCGTTTTATCCACTGCCTGTATTGACCGTTCCAATGACTAAAATAATGTACATTTTCTTCTTTCAATATCCTCCTCTAGTCCAGATAGACAAGTTGGTGAATTATCATGACCATACTCCAAGCCACTGGAAAGAAATCGCAAAAAGACTAACATGGGCTGGAAAAATTTGGTTAGTGGGATTTGCTGGTAATCTTCCCCATTAACACAAATGTTGAATCATCGAATGGCAGGTTTTTATGATGGCAGACGCCTCTACAGAGTTAAACATCTATGAGTGCTGTCAATTCGCTCCTGCCTCCATGGTCACTAGGTGACCATGATGGCATTTCACAACTCATATCACAGACTCGTTATTGTGGTATTCAATAGCATGAGTTTGTTCAGGATATATTCGCAGTCATTGTTTGTCATTGTGGTGAACTATCGGGTGCCGTGTCTCTCAATTGTCAGAAACTACAAAGTACCATATTTCAATACATTTCGAGGATATATTAAAACATTTCTGACACTTTTACAGATACTTTTCGAAGTTGACGAAAACCCGCCAGTGAGACAAGCGTGTACATCACTCATGCTCGCTGCTCGCTCCTGGTGTTGAAATAAACATACACAGAGACAGAAAACACGCCAACAATAGAAGCAAGTGCGGTCTCGCGTTTTCCAGGTCGGGCCGCCGTTAGGTAGACCCTCCATGCCCCCAATCCCCAAAATATTGGAGGTCCATAATAAATTTCTCGCCCTACTCTCGAACCAGTGTTTTAGTCCAAATAAAATCATTGGCACTGGCATATATTCTTGTCCCTTATCTCAAAGCAGTGTTTTAATCAAATGAAACATTGGTCTATGTGGAAATTTCTTGCCCAGATTCTCAAATCAGTTTATGTCAGAGATAAAAATGTTCGAAGGAATATATTGATCCTGGTCGATAATGACGGTTGACAATAATTTATTGTCCTCACTCTCGCAAGGTTCTAGTCCGAAAGAAAACATTGGTTTTGGTCAACGGTGACGGTCGACAATAAATTTCCAGCCCCTACTCCCGCGCATTGTTATATTCGGAAGGAAAAACCGTTGGTACTGTTCGACAGTGACGATCAACAATAAATTTCCCTCTCCTACTCCCTCAGTGTGAGTCCAAGCGGCAAACCTTGGTCATGGTCGACAATGACGGTCGACAATAATTTTTTTCGCCCCTACTCATTCCCCGTCCTTACTCCCGCAGTGTTTTAATCCGAAGGAAATCAATAAAGTCGACAATAAATTCCCGCCCATACTCTTGCAGTGTTTGAGACCGGAGGAAAAGAATTTTTTCATGGTCGAAATTCCCGGTATACAACAATTTCTTGCCCTCACTCTCGCAGTGTTTTAGTCTGGAGGAAACCTTGGTCCTGGTCGACAATAGATTTCACACCCCTACTCTTGCAGTGTTCGAGACCGAAGGAAAACAATTTATTCATGGTCGCAATTACCGGTCGACAATAACTTCTTGCCCTCACTCTCGCAGGGTTTTAGTTGGAAAGAAAACGTCGGTCCTGGACGACAATGACGGTCGACGATAAATTTCCCGCCCCTACTCTCGCAGTGTTTGAGACCGAAGGAAAACATTTGTCTTGGTCGACAATGACGGTCGTCAATAAATTTCTTACCCTCACTCTCGCAGTGTTTTAGTCTGGAGGAAACCTTGGTCCTGGTCGACAATAGATTTCACACCCCTACTCTTGCAGTGTTCGAGACCGAAGGAAAACAATTTATTCATGGTCGCAATTACCGGTCGACAATAACTTCTTGCCCCCACTCTCGCAGTGTTTTAGTTGGAAAGAAAACGTCGGTCCTGGAAGACAATGAGGGCCGACAAAAAAGTGCTTACCCTCAATCTCGCAGTGGTTTAGTTGGAAGGAAAACCTTGGTCCTGATCGACAATAAGTTTACTGTCCCTTCCCCCCAGTGTTTGAGACCGAAGGAAAACATTGGTCCTGGTCGACGATGACAGTTGACAGTAACTCCTCCCTCACACTCCCGCAGTGTTTTAGTCCGAAGGAAATCATTGATCCTGTCGACAATGACAGTCGACAATAAATTTCTTATCCTCACTCTCACAGTGTTTTAGTGGGAGAGAAAACATTGATTCTGGTCGACAATGATGATCAACAATAAATTTCCGGTCCTTACTCCCTTACTGTTTCAGTCTGAAGGAAAACATTGGTCCTGGTCCACAATTGACGGTCGATAATAGAGTTTTTGCCCTCACTTTTGCAGTGTTTTATTCCAAGAAAAAAACTTTGGCCCTGTTTCTTGCCCATACTCTCGAAGTGTTTACACCGAAGGAAACCATTGATCCTGATTTAGAATGGCAGTCGACAATAAATTTCTCATCCCTCGTACTCTCGCAATGTTTTAGTCTGGAGAGAAACATTGGTTCTGCTGGACAATACATTTCTTGCCTACCACTCATGCAGTAATTTAGTCTGAAGGTCTTTTCCAAATCACCTTTCCAAATACAGATCCTATCCTGTATCTGCATGAAGTTCAGTTATTCTTCGACACTTGTTAAACCAAGAAATGTTGTTGACAATGAATGCGAAAAGTCTACTGGTATACACAGATACAATACAGCCCAGAGATACCTTACCATCTTTAGTAAAATATGTATTAGTAGAGATCGGAACACGATAGTGCATTCGAGGAAGCTGATAGGTATTTGCAGTCATAACAGTGGAGCGGTGTTAAGTTTTTTCATAATCACCTGAATTTGTATGTCCACGTCAATTGGATATCTAAACTTTGTTCCTAGATTTGGAACAGAAACTTCACATGCAGCATTTGATCACCACGTTCCTTGAGCTTGGCTGGCTCATTGTCAGTCCACTTACATTGTACAAGCTGTTGTTGATGCTGATCAAAACTGATTACAGTTTCTTGAAAACCCCCGATTGTAGTGCTTGTAGCAAGTCGTGATTTCTGTAGGCGTGAGGCCCTGTTAGGGAGAATCATAGATCATGGTTAAGTTGGTGTTTATAATAATAATAATAATAATAATAGGCTTTATTTATACTCGAATTACAAACTCTTAGGCCAAGGCCTTTCTGCCAGAGGATCGAGATATATTAATCTATACAAATATATACAGATAAAATAACAATTAAAACATTGGGATATCAGGTACATCAGTAGGCATGTAGTAGTACAAGAATTTTTTTACCCGCATTATTTAGCAATTTTTAGGTTCACAAAAGGTTAATAGTGTTATACCATATAAAAGATGGTAGAGATAAATGATTAAATCCTCACACCATGTACCGTATGCCACTAATTACTAAGACGAAATGGCGCTAAAAACATATCACTCCTATGTCCTGGACGTTTCGTGATATCAGCTAAGATAAAATACTGTTATTTGATTGTTCAGGTTTGCATTCATCAAAATTAGAAAGAAAATGGACTAGAATAGAAAATACCCTGCGTGTCCATGCCATGCGTGTCCATAGTGTTATACCATATAAAAGATGGTAGAGATAAATGATTAAATCCTCACACCATGTACCGTATGCCAATAATTACTAAGACGAAATGGCGCTAAAAACACATGACTCCTATGTCCTGGACGTTTCGTGATATCAGCGAAGATAAAATACTGTTATTTGATTGTTCAGGCTTGCATTCATCAAAATTAGAAAGAAAATGGACTAGAATAGAAAATACCCTGCGTGTCCATGCCATGGGAATGTCCAAATCCTCGCCCAATCAAGAACTATCATCATATGAATATAATTACAAGTCCTTGGTAGCGAAGTGCCCAAATACACGCTGTCGGGTTTCATTGTTCACAAACTCATTGGCAATTTCGATCGATCAGGTTGATGGAGTCTGTGAGATTCTTGACGATGAATATTATAAAAATGTTGGAAAAACAGGCAACACAAATAGAGTTTACACGGGCGAGGATTTCTTGTTTTATTGCTCGGAAATACGCTAGAACGCCTCTCCGGCCATCTAAGACCCCTGGAGCTTCTGGGGCCTAAGCGGCCCCTGGACCCTCGCCTAATTGTGCTGTGATAGTAGCCTCCCAATCATGAATTGCTTCCGCCGTGCCTGAGTGAGACATGAAAAAAACAAAATTCATAAGAGGATTAAATACCCGTATAATGTCTTGTCAGGCTGACTTTAAATAAAGACAAAGAGGCCAGACTTGTAATCTTAGCAGGCAGCTAGTTCCATATTTGGGAACCGTCATACATGAAACTCCGTTTAAAACATTCTGTTTAATATCTTGGTATGTACAGGTTATTCGACGCAGGAGATCGTGTCGACCTAGTATGAATACCTCGAACGAGTTGCACTTAGTTGTGCATATACTATGGGGTTAATCCATTGAATACTTTAAATATTTGAATTGCCTGGAATTGCCATCAAATTCAGTTGGGAGAACAAATCCGATTTAAGGGTCATAAAATCTGCATCGGGAATCGTCCTAGCAATTCTAACTTGCAGACGTTCCATGTTGATTATGAGTCTCGTATTACATTTACCTCAAACTGTGGAAAAATATTTCATGTGGGTGAGTATGAAATAGTTGTTAAAGATTATACGTGCATGGGTTGCTAAAAAACGTATCGTCCACCTTTATCCTGAGAAGCTTCTCGCAATTTGAGGTTACTATAGATTGACCATTATATAAAACATTCATATCCAGATCTACTTCTTTTCTGTGTAGTGGATATCAATATAGATTTGGTCTTCTCGGGGGTTGTACATATTTTAGCTTGTATAACACCAGTGTAGTACATTATTAAAATCATGGTTTAATTTACATTCAACTTAAGTAATGGAGGTTCCTTCTGCTACAGCTGATGAGTCGTCAGCATATGAATATATACATTTCTCGGTCATTAGAGGTAGATCATTAATATACAGCAGAAAGAACAGGGGTCCTAAATGAAACCCTGAGGTACTCCTAAATCCATAAATAAGTGATCACTGTAGCAGCCATCGATACATCCACGTTGTTTTCTATCATGTAAATGGGATGTGAACAGGGACAAAGCTTTGAAACTGCAATTATAAATCGAAAGCTTTGTCAACAACGGAGTGTGATCAACAAGATCGAACGCTTTCTCGAAAATCAATCATAAGGACTCCAACTAGTTTACCACAATCAACATTCCTATAACATGAATCTAGTAGATTAGTGAGAGCTGTTTGACAGGAGTGGAATCTTCTGAAACCTGATTGGTGGTCAGATATGAGATTGTGCGCATCTAAGAGGCTATAAAAATGAGAGTGTATGTGACATTCTAAAAGTTTCGATAAAACAGGCAGGATTGCAATGGGTCTATAGTTTGATACATCTGCTCGATTGCCTTTCTTAAATAGTGGAATTACTTTGACCATTCTCCGAACATTTGGAAACTTACCCAACGAAATTGACATATTAAAAATATATGTCAAGACTAGGGGCTAGTACATTTGCTGCTACTTTCTGAAATTCGGGATGTAGCTCATCTAAGCCAATTGCCTTTTCCCCATTAATCTTTGATAACATTTGTGTTACGAGGTCAGGTGTCATCAATAGGATATCGAATGTCATTTCAGTAGGAACATACCTCTTTAGTTTGTCTAATACAGTACAGTCTGCACATGTAGTCATTGTTGCTTTGTCCATATATGTCTTTGCAACATTTGTCAAATAGTTATTATAAGTATCAGATATTCTCGTATAGTCTGTTTCGTTTCCATCTTCTCCGGAAATTACCGTTGGGAAGGAAAGTAGAATGTAAATAGCCGGTTCTGGGCCAGGGAAGCCGGGGAAGCCGATGACGTCATAAGTAGATCGAGGTAACGTCATAAATAGGTCGATGTCGCGCGGTGTTCGTCTATCCATAGTGTCACGACCATAGCCCAAGGGGTTGTAGGTCAACGTCTGTTCACCGGACCGTGACAATAGCCCGAGGTGTTTGCGGTGTTTTATGCCCGCTCAGCGGACCGTGTCTATAGCTTTTTGCGGTATGGTCTATTTATGGAGCCATACTTATAGCCCGAAGGTGCGGTGTTCATCGTCTATATATCTACCTATAACCCGGAGGTGCGGTGTTCACCGAACCGTGACTATAGCGTGTGAAGTGTTCGCGGTGTTCTACATCCGTTCAGCGGTCCGTGTCTATAATTAGCGATGGAGCGTGACTAATGAAAGCCCGCGGCTAATTCGGGAAGTTTGCGTATAGAACACGGTGATTACGTTCCGCACCACTCGACGTCTCATCTTACACATCTGGTAATCAATCAAACTAAGAATATACTCGTAGTCTATAGTTAGAAAAAAAAAAAAAATATATATAAGGACAATTCTGAAACAGGAAAGCCGGGAAGCCGATGAAGTAGATCGGTGGAGCGTGACTAATGAAAGCAGGCGGCGTTCCATATCTGTTCAGCGGACCATGTCTATAGCCGGAGGACATATATGGCATTGTTTGACTCTATTATAAAACGACACTACGTCTCGCACGAATGATTTTAATTATTACTGTCACTCATCTTCCACACTGGTGATAAATTCCTCGCGGTGTTCTCGAATCATCTATTTGCCCTTCGAAGGTGACATCAGCTCTATTTTTAGACTCAACTAATGGTATATTTAAGGAGCTTGATAACACCTTTCTCTTAATATAAAATAGCTTGTGACAGCGTCGAAAAGACATACGTACATTAAGAGGATGAACTGAGGACTACCTTCAAACGATTATTATGGGTAAGCTTTTCAGCACATTTGGTTTTCCTCATAGGTTAAGAGCCTATTGCTAAACTTATACTATGTGGAGTTTTTTCCTACATGGGTAGAGGACATTTCCTTATTTACATAGGTAGAGTATCCAAACGGACATCCTCCGCGGCTTAACCGTAAAGTTAATTCAATTTAAGGTGAACCGCTTTGTTGACTAAGATCTCTCACTCACCGGAACCGTGAAAAAGAGTTCAGTGGGGATACCAATTTCGACATACCCCCTGACGTCATAGCGAAGTCAGCCAACTAGGAGCGCGATTTATAACCTTATGATGCTTTTGATACTCAGTCATACAAGACGATGAATGATTTATAACATATCTAGGTGACATACCATACTAGTCCTCCAGACATTCACATCATTATTATCAAGCGGACGATATATATTACAAAGGTATGTAAGGTATAATGAGTGTTGCAAGGATACACTTCGTCACGCACGAGTGGTTGTAGCCCGAGGGCAACTGCGGCGATGTTTGATATATACTTCGTCACACACGATTGGTTGGTTCACTGAGACGGCTATGTTTTCCCGTAAACTTCATTAAGATATACTCGTTACATAGACAGAATCCGTAATTATACGCCTAAAGCCTAGAAATTTCGTTTCAGACCAAAACAATTTTTCGATTTTTTTTTTTTTTTTTTTTTTTTTTTTTGACTTGCCGATTTTCGTCGAATTTTCTATAAATTATCCATGGCGATATCTCGGGAACTAAGAATGATAGCGACTCGCGGCTTACGGCGTCGTATTCCTCTCATATAGATGCGCGATAAATGTCCTATACAATTTTATACGGGCTCACGGTTTGCGGCGTTGTATTCCTCGTGTGGTGGTCTACCGTAAAGCTCCTATACGAATTTATCGTATCTCCGTAAGTTTCGCCTCTATTCGGCGTCGAAATACGCTCCGTTTACTAGAATCTGTAAATGTACGCCTAAAGCCTAGAAATTTCGTTTTCGACCAAAAAAAAATTCCGTTTTTTTAGGGGGCCAAACCGTTAGCAATTACCATTGGTTTAGACATTAGCGAATGAGAGAGCTATACATCCTTTGAAAAATAAGAAAAAACTGTTCCGAGAGCTGAGTTCGCATCTATTTTGTAACATTTAAAATCCAGGTCTCTCATTCTGACGGGTATAAATACACACGAGCGTCGCATCGTGCATCATATCTAGCGGACGCTAGCTTCCCTCAGAGGCAAAGCTCCTTTCCAAGCGTATGCACAGTGAAATCCATCGGCGGAAGTCTTCATCGGACGAAGACGTATCATACGGTAAGCCTATTCCACTATATTTTATGCACTCTCCTCACACATAGAGATTCACACCAAGCGATTTATATTACATTCCAAACATGGCGGAGATGTACCATTTCATATATTATGTCCTAAGTTATCTATGCAGAACGCTGAACTGTGAAAGAAATGAACATAAGATTCCATCAAAATTAATGGTGCTCGTAAAGATTTTATTTCCACATCAGAAACCATATGTTATCTACACCCGCGATGGACTGATATAACGGGTCAACATTCGGTGACTAGCCATTATTCATGTTGGCTCGTTTCTTTCTATGGTTAAACAGACCTAACTCGCTTCCTACGGATAAAAGTGTCAGAACAGGCATTCAATTATCCACATATTGATATCGCGCTGTCGATATAGGTAAATTTTTAAAATATGTGTCTAGAGCTTCAATATATTTTTTTTTTTTTAATTTTCATTTTTTTTTTAAATTTTGTACTTTTTCAACGGGCGTGTATGTGACGAGCTTTTGTGTAGGTAGAATGGGATGGAGACCTCACAGCGTTATAACGATACCGAAGTCTATAGCGTTTCATGTATAAAATGAGAACGTATGAATCGAGTTTACCGGGTCTGTATCAACCTGACAGGGTTATAAATTTTTCGTATCCCAGGACGACCAAAATCGGTCAAAAGATTGAGGAGGATATTCCGAATACGATGGCAACCATTTTGAGCGGAATATAGGTCAACCGGAAGCGACGTCGATAATATGGAAAAGTCTCTATATCTCGGAAACGGGAGGGGTTAGAGAGTTGAAACGCACTGCTTTAGATACACAAGAAAGAAGCGCATCGTTTAAGGGCCATGGTAAACGTCATAGTGACATCACGGTATGATTTCGACGGATTTTGAAACTTACACCTTTGGATATTTCGAAACAATGCGATCATAGTCGCATCTCATGCGTCATTATTTCCACGATATTTCAGCGAACAACATGGATGATTCCAGTCTCGAATCCTTTAGCAATGTTGAATATCTTAACGCTTGGGCTGAAAGATATGGACGCTCGAACGATGATGCCGTCAACCTTCGACGAATTCAACTGCTGGCGGAATCACTCGGTCGTCTCGTCCCCAACACAACGGCCACCAGAATCCAGTGCGATCTTTGCACTAAAACATTTACCAGTAGGAGGAACATGCTACAGCATAAACGTAGGAACCACGGCGGTCATTCACTGTTGTGCACTTTATGCTGTAAAACATTCTCCCGACCGGATAAGCTTGAAGAACACCAGCATCTTCATTCGAGGAAACGCCATGCGGAAACAACCAGCCATGACGGGGTGAAATGCCCGAGGAAAAACGGTAAGTGTAACATTCATTATTACAGAAAGTTACTTCGGTAACATAATTTTCATGGACATTCGAAGTTCAAGTCGTAAGAAGGAGCACTATAACCATCTATACCACCAGACACTCCGTATAAGTAATCTACTCGCAGCGACTAAAACAACACTGTACTCACTATATGTTGCTAGCGGTCATCAGTTATACATTTCACCACTCTATGGTATATATTTATTTTAATCAGACCAACTTGCGGTGGCATCTTGTTCGTCGTCCTGTGGTTCAGATCTCCAGCCAGCGCAAAATACAGGTAAATTACCGGGGATACTAACGACTAACGATAGGGTCCATTAGCTATACCTCTCAACCCGGAGGAGAGGAGAAACTAATAGTTCAGGTCGACTAGGGGTCCTCGGTGGCCGAGTGGTCTAAGGCGCTTCGCTGGTGACCGCTAGCCTCACACCGCTGAACCGTCACGGGTTCGAACCCAGCTGGTCCATGTGTGGAAGTTTGTCAGTTACCTGCCGAAGGGCGGTGGTTCTCTCCGGGTACTCCGGCTGCCTCCACCAACCAAACTAACTGTCACCATATGAGTGAAACAAACTTGAGTGTGACATTAAGCCAAATTCCCTCCCTCCCTCAGGTCGACTAACGCACGCTTGAATTTGAACTAAGCTCATTTTGATAAATAAATATCGAATAGCAAATATATAGCATCGCTTGAATTTTAACTATGCTCATTTCGATAATCATGGTTATATAGCATAACCTCGAGATGTGTTCACGAAGGAAATTTTACTACCTACTTCATGAAAGTAGCTCGGCGTCTTGTGGCTGATTTAACGTGACGATTATAAAATATGTAACATTCACAATTATATCTCCAGGTCAACCCGCTCGACTGGCCAAATGTAACTGGTGCGGAAGATTCAAGTGTTTGTTACCCGGAAAACAGTTCTGCGAGGAGTGTTCTAGCCGAGGTCGTGAGTGTTCTGCCTGCCATCGACCACTACCCGAGCGATTTTACACTACTCACCCACAGCATTGCGACAGTTGTCACGGCAAACAGTCGGGAGGGGCGAAATCATCGTCGTCCGCGCTGAACGGAACTCTGCACACCCACACTATTCCACCTACTAGAACGACCAGTTCAGACATTCTTCATTTTTTTAATATCAACGAAAACGCAGTTCGTCAACTGCTGACAACAACGTTAAACGAGCAAAGCGGGATCAAGTGGTACGTCTCCCTACAACTCCGCCTCGCTCGAACGAACAGCGAGGGTGAGACCATTTACTCCGAACCCCTGTTCAGAAGTCTTAATTTCATTAGCACAAACCTATCTCAGCTCGAACAGCAGCTCGCCGAGGCCTTCCAAAAAATACATTCTAGCTTCCAGGAGTATCCGCGAGAGGGAAGCGGGTGGGTCTTGGATGAAATTATTCACCTACAGGTGCACATCGCTCAATATGTGCCCTTTCAAGGTAGTAGCTATATCCCCACACCACAGAATCTGCGAAAATAGAAGGCGATTGTCAACCCGCAGAACACCGATCAGTTTTGCTTTCTCTGTTCAATTCTAGCGGCCTTACACCCCGCGAAGGATCACGCGTATCGGATTCAACGTTATAAACCGTACTTGAACGAGTTAAACATCGATGGAATCGATTTTCCTATCCCTCTATCTCAAATATCGAAGTTCGAAACTCGTAACGATATTTCCGTGAGCGTGTTCGGTTACGACGAAGGGGGTTTTCCCCTGCATATAAGCGAACAAAAGTCCGACAGACACGTCGATCTTTTACTCATCTCTAAAGATGAGAAGAGACATTTCTGCTTGATCAAGAACATGAGCCGATTGTTGGGGGATCGTACGAAACATGAGCATGCTCAATTCTACTGCAATTATTGTTTGCACGGATTTTCTTCTCGACAATTGCTAAACGATCACATTCCTCACTGTTCTCGACACGGCCCGCAGCGAATCAGACTGCCGGAAACCCCCGAAGAGCAGTGGTTGGAATTCAAAAATATCAAGAAACAGTTACGCGTTCCGTTTATCATTTACGCCGACTTCGAATGTTTTACGCGTAAAATTCACTCCGAATCCGGGGCTACCACGAAATACGAGAGTCACGAACCGTCCGGGTTTTGTTATACCGTAGTGAGTACCATGCCCGAACACAGTAAGCCCGCTGTGGTATATAGGGGTCCCGATGTCGTAGAAACTTTCCTGGAAAAACTCATAGAAGAAGATAAACGAATCTGTAATATATTAGAGTGTGTCAAACCTATGCAGATAACCAGGGAGGAGGAAAACTCCTTTAAAGCGGAGAGGCAGTGTCATATCTGCGAAAAGGAACTAGGCGCCGACAGGGTACGCGACCATTGTCACTTGACGGGGAAATACAGGGGTCCCGCTCACAATCAGTGCAACATACAGTATAGGTTCAGGAGGTCTACCAAGCGAGAAAGGCGCCATTTTTTTATACCCGTCGTTTTGCATAACACTAAGGGCTATGACGGCCATCTCATCTGTAGCGTCAAGGGTTTGAAAATAACGTGTATCCCGAATAACATGCAGAAATACATCTCCTTCTCTCTGGGTAATTTAAGATTCCTCGATTCCCTACAGTTTCTCAATGCCTCCCTCGAAACTCTAGTCGACAACATGTCTAAGGAAGGCGTTGAAAAATTTCACCGGCTCGGGCAACATTTCCCGAACCCTAACCACCGGCGTAAAATGTTGAGAAAGGGAGTCTACCCCTACGGCTATATGTCCGCCGAAAGTAAATTTTCGGAACGCCAACTCCCTCCCAAAGAAGCGTTTTACAACGATCTCCGCGAAGAGCCTATTTCCGACCAAGACTATGCCCACGCGCAGTCGGTATGGTCGGAGTTTGGAATTCAAACTCTAGGGCATTACCACGATCTCTACCTAAAATCCGATGTCCTGCTACTAGCCGATGTATTCGAAAATTTTCGCAACATTTGCATGAACTACTATCATCTCGACCCGGCTCACTATTATACCTCACCCGGTCTGTCATGGGATGCCATGTTGAAAATGACCGGTGTGCGTCTACAATTGCTGGACGATATAGATATGCACCTAATGATAGAACGGGGTATCCGCGGAGGTATTTCAATGATCTCTAATAAGTATAGTAAGGCGAACAACCCGAACATGGTCGATTATAATGTCAACTCTCCCACTAAGTACATTACTTATCTGGACGCTAATAACCTATACGGGTGGGCTATGTCGCAACCTTTACCCCTACGGGACTTTGCGTGGATGACCGACGAACAGATCCAGTCGCTGAACGCGACGGAGATAGGGAAAATTGAAGATGATGCCGAAACGGGTTATATTTTCGAAGTCGACTTACAATATCCCTCGTCACTCCACGAGGCGCATAGCGACTATCCTCTCTGTCCCGAACGAATGACGGTGACGGATGACATGCTCTCGCTTCATTCAATCGGATTGAAGGAAGAGCTAGAGATTAAAGGCAAACCCACGGAAAAACTCGTTCCCAACCTTCACGACAAATCGAACTATGTGATACACTACCGCGATTTGAAGTTCTACCTGCAACAGGGGATGCTTTTGACTCGTATCCATCGCGGGATAGAGTTCACGCAGTCTACATGGCTGCAGCCGTACATCGCATTCAACACGGACAAACGTAAGGCCGCTAGGAATGACTTCGAGAAGGACTTTTTTAAACTGATGAACAACTCGGTTTTCGGGAAAACGATGGAGAATCTTAGGAAACGTACCCGGATAGAGCTCGTCAACTCGAAATGGAAACTTCAGAGGATGATCGCCAAACACTCTTTTCAGGCTTTCAAAATTTTTAACAAGGATTTAGTCGGCGTCAATCTAAAGAAAATTAAATTATTTTTGAACAGGCCCACCTACGCCGGCTTCGCAATTCTAGACCTCTCGAAGCTACTGATATACGACTTCCACTATAATGAAATGAAACGAAATTATGGCCAAAAAGCGAAGCTGCTATTCTCTGACACGGATAGTTTGTGTTATGAAATCGAGACGGAAAATTTGTACGGCGACATGGCACAGAATCTGGCTTTGTTCGACACCATCAACTACCCGAAAGATCACCACCTCTATAGCGCTACCAATGCCAAAGTACTTGGCAAAATGAAAGATGAATGCGGCGGTACCCCTATAGAGGAGTTTGGGGTCTTAGGCCCAAGTTGTACAGCATTCTTTTCGGAGGAGAAGAGAAGAAAACGGCGAAGGGGATAGCTAAATACGCTATAAAGAAAAAACTTCGACATATCATGTATAAAGACTTTATTTCAACACAAAATTGTAAAAACGACGATGAACCAGATTCGCAGTATTGACCGCCAGTTATACAGTCATACCGTTGAGAAAGTAGCGTTATCCGCCTTCGACGATAAACGGTATGTACTAGATGACGGTATCAACACTGTGGCGCACGGCTTCATCGGATCTCTGACTACATCATACTGAAAACAAATGATGGCTAATTTTACAAACTATGTATGTTTATTAATAAAATGCGTGAAATTTATTCATCGTCTTCGTAAAGTTTATCGAACAAGTGTTCCTTCATTTTAACGCTTTGTTTCATCGCTTCCTCATAGCTCGCGTTGTAGGACTTCTGAAGGTCATCGCAGGTCTTCATGATTTCCTCGTGAATTGGGTCGCTCTCCAGAGCTTTTATACCCAAGATCACATCGAGATACATCCGGCGTAGCGTCTTCATCATGTGAGGCATGTATTCAGTTATTGCCCGGACCTCAGCCTCCTGCTTCGTACAACCATTCGTTATGAACTCTCTAGTCTTCATTTTGATATCATCGTTGAATTCCATACGCGATGCTCTACCGAACATGGCTTTCCACGTGTCGTGTTTCACGGTATGGGACGCTTTATAGGCATCCGATTTCACACGACTCCCTTCTCCCGTTTGTTCCCTATACCAAGAAGGTATTGCCTTTGTATATAGACCTTGTCCGGTCTGTTTGGGTGCATCCAACCTCATTCTTAGCCTTTGGCTTTCCGGTGTAGTCGGCTTCAAATCGATTATTAGGGAACCGTAAGGCTTGGTGGTGGCTTCTTCATACTTTTTCGTGAAATAGTCTATGTTTTGAGGATACATGCGTCTTCCGAAGAGTTGGACCTGATGACGGTCGATGGGATTGTTGAAAAGCACGAAGTATTGGCAGTTCAAGGTGATGTCTCTGGACGCCTTACCTTGGGGGAAGAGATTCTGCGTCAAGTAAATTACGGACAGATTCCGATGGTGAGAGCCTTTGGTAAACAGATCCGCGACTTGTCCGTCTGATTTGGCTTGACTCATCATATCGTCGAGCACACAATATTGATCTGCGCAGGGTCGAAGTAATAGGTCTCCCCGATATCGTGCGGGATTCCGGGAACGAAGCTCACATTCTTTAATCGTGTATTCTCGTAGGCGGGCTGCCATTGACCGTAACACCAGACAATACGCGTGGGAGAGGGCTGAATGTCGGCCCCTTCCAAGCGTTTCAACACCCATGACGTCTTTCCACACCCCGTCGGACCGCTAACAGTCATGGTAAAGGGATGTTGAAAGGCTGCATTCGCAGTCTTTGTTTCGGATACCTGTTCATCCGTAATGACATCGCGTATCATTGTAAGCCGTCCCCCGTGATGTGACTCGATATGTTTGCGCAGGTTTTCGATTCTCGTAAACGTCTTAGCGCATAAGCTACACGCATAAGTCATGATATACTCTAGGAAAATAGACGTTAATATAACAAAAGCTTCGTGTAGAGTGCGCTCACCGCGCTGAAACTTGCACTTATATAGGAGATATCCCAACGCTGATTCAATACATCCGGCTGCAGGGTGCAGGCTACAGGGTGCAGGCTGCAGGGTGCAGGCTGCAGGATACTGCGGGTAGCCGAGCTTAGATCGACTCGATATCTTCTACCGGCACCCAACTGGCGAATTTAATGGGCCAGCCCGTGTATTTAACTAATTTCTCAACTCTGCCTCTCCTCCGTCGTGTTTTGAGAACCTTTTCGATGCGCCATAGCGCGTCGGGCTCTTTCCTCACTCGTTGTAGTTCCTGCTGATAAAATGTTCCCTGTACCCCGTCGTTCATAAAATCCTTGAGTTCGTATATCGCGGTGCCTCGTCTCCGGAATCGTCGGAAAATTTTGAAGAGTTCCTCCGTCCATTTGGCTTGATAGTCTCTTTGGAAGGCGTACCTCACATGAGAGATTCTCACGGTATCGCCGATGTTTAATTTGAACGGTTGTTTACGACCTTTTATCGCCGTGTCGACGTACATTTCTCTCCAGAGGAGAGCCTCATTCCCTTCATTTACATCGGAAGGACTTTTGTTGCGCAGAGATGTGTGCGGTCGTTGGTTATAATTACGCACCAGGTCTTGTAAGACGTCTAAATAACGATAGGTCTGCTTATGGGTGAAATATCTATACATACTATTTTTCATCGTCCTTATAACTCTCTCCGCGTAATTAGCCTTCTTTTCGTTATGGGTGACGTAGAAATGAATGTCTTTCTTCTTCAAATAAGCTTTCACCCATCGGTTGTTGTACTCGCTTCCTTTGTCGAAGCGGAGATACTTGGGTTGTCTCCCTTCAATCAGGATTTGATCGAGTCCCGAGATTATAGCCTTATGCTGTTTATTGGGAAGAGGGATAATCCACAGAAATCGCGAGAAAACGTCTATGACGAAGAGGAGAAATTGCACGCCATCGTTGTACTCGGATACATTGGACACATCGGCTAGATCTGTATCCCAAAGATCGTCTATGCCCGCAGTGACGACCCTGCTTCTCTTAAAGGTATAACGAACTGGCTTTTGTAAACTATAAGCGTCCTGATCTCTCAACCACTGCGTTAGCTCTTTACGCGCTACATTATATCCATCGGCCTTTAATAAGGCGTGTAATTTAGAAGGCCCGGTGAAGCTGATAGGGTTTTTCGGGTCGAAATAGGTTCGCAACAAGTACGTTTTCCACCCGTTCCCATCCATATCTACGAACTCGAATGATGAAAACGGTGACGCACACCTCTTTAAATAAATAAGAAAACAAACAGTGTGTGGTTTACTCAACCTTTATTAATAATGATAGGACAATGCGAATGGTTTAACAATGTAAGTTCAGCGAATTATTTAAACAATGTGAAAAATACCGCGTGACAAAGTTGTATACATAGCAATCGTTATGACAATGGTTTTGATCGAAATCCGTAACGATACTGGACAGGGATATACCCCGTATAAGCTGAAGTAGGACGTATATACAATAGTGACCGCAAGTAAAAGAGTTATCTCCTTGAAGCTGTCTATGGCTGTAATAACGGAATTTGCTATTGTTTTCGAGAAATTTTACGAAATGGTTCGAATAATATTCCGGGAGATGTCCTAGGGAATCGAAAAATGTTCCTCGCTGGTTCCGGAAATAAAACACCACCCAGTGTTCCCCGGGGAGACTCGCCACGTCGGTATTCACGATAAAAGCCGCTGGTGTTCGTAACACATGGTTTGGAATTTTGTCAGCCGGGTACACACCTCGTACACAAGCGTCGAGCGTACGGTCGCTGCGAATGATGCAAAGAAGTTCGTCCGTATTCATGGTGTAATGGAGATGATGTTGCGAGACTTATCCACCTCGAACAGCGCTGGGAATTCGGCATAGGCGATACAGCTCACATTTTCCGGTAATGGTTCGTCGAAGGTTGCTTCCAGACGTACATTGCCTTGTCTCAGGAGTTGAAGGTGATCTTCTGCGGCGTAGGAGGGGTCGAGGTTGAAGGCGTAGCGGGTAGAGCCGTTGTGATAATCGTACCAGGTTATAGAATTACCGAAGTTATCGCCTGTACGTCCTATGCTATCGAACAAACTCAGGTAAGCCGATGTGAATGAACTCTTCTCCCAGTCAGAGTTATACCGCGTTCTCAGGAAATGACCCGGAGTCGTTACGCCGTCAATATTCACCGAGAGATTGGCCAGTTTGAAGTGTTGAAAGTTTAGGGGGTTCTTTTTATAATCCCCGGCGACGGCTTTGGACGATACGAAACCTATCACCAGTCTGCTGGGGTAGACGGATAAAAACATATTATCTCAGCGGAAGAGGGTCTGTCCCGTGGCTAAGGAAGCCATTTTGGTTTCCGTTCTCACGTACGGATATTTGGCCGATGTATTTTCCAAGGTCTTGGCGTGTCCCAAAATCACGCCGGGGTTTACGCGAACTTTCTCGACTTTCAGGCTGATATCTTGTATCACCAGTTTATACGCCAGATTTTCCTCACCCGACATCATGGTGAACTGCGGTGTGGAGCGATGCATTTTGATGTATACGTCCACGTTATTCAGCAAGTAGCGCTGTTGTTTGAAAACATCTTGCATGAAGTTTCCTTCCATTTCGAATACATTACTGTCAGCGATGAATTTCCTTCTCTGCGTAAATCCGACATTTTGACCTGATGTGGCATCCGCGGTATCCAAATTAATACCCTCGTCGGCTACATACAGTTGGGGCACTAGCTGAGTGGTTTTAGCGTCTTCACCGAAATTCATTAGCGTTTCAATGTAGGCTTTATAGGGGTAACTGTTGTCCATGACCGTCATAAGCTTACCCTGCATGGAGACGTCTATCTGAGACCACATAGCTTGAAGGAGTAAATTGATAGGGCCGCATTTTTCGTCCTTGATCAAAGGGGTGCCATCTCTGTGGGTTATTTTAGCCTTAACGTAGAGTCTGGTGGATTTCAAGTCGACGTAATCCGAGCCTTGACCGGATATCAGGAATTCGACGGGTGCATCGTCCGAGATTTGAGAAGACGGTCGAACGTCGATAACATAGCGACTTTCGTAGGGGGTAATGAGAACAACGATAATTCGCTAGGTTGACCATCGGTGAATCCTTTGTCTGTGAGGAGTGCCATGTTATAACTCGAAGAGATGCGATCTTTTGGTCCGCGCTCTCCGTTTATCGGCGGGTGAACTGACGGTAGGAAGAGAACGCTTCCTATTTATGGGTTCCTGTTGACGCGTTCTCGAGACTTCAGACTTGGCTTGTTCGACCACTTGTTGAGAGGGGGCCGTAAGCTGAATAGCCGGCGTCTTGGATTTCTTCTCGCTGACGTTTTTAGAATGAGGGTCGATGGGAATAATGTAGGATTCTCCCGTCTTACCGCCGAGTCCTCCACCTTTCTGTTTCTTAAAATATGTCGAGGGTTTATGGACAGACTTTGCCTCGTTCCGATAAAATCTGATCCATTTATTCACATCGGGGATGTACAACGGTCTCCCGGTCATAGCTGTTTCACGTGGAGCGTTACGATGACGGATTCGGTGAGAAATGTCGCCGGTTCACCTTGTTCGTCGGTTATATCGATTTCTAGATAGCGTACGTCGCTTAAAATGATGGGTAGGTAATACGGCGTGGAGTATATCCTAGATACCGGGGTTTTCTGGAGTCCGGAGGCCTCGACGTAGCGTAGTAGAGGTACTTTCGTCTCGCCTACGAAGGAATCTCCGCATATATTACAACACAGGCGTAGAAGAGATCGCGATTTAACCTGCGGTTGTCTTTGGATGAATATTTCTGCTAAGGCTACGACCCAAGACTCGTCGAAATGGATGCTTTTATTCAAGCTGACGCGAAATTTGTATGGTCGATTCTCGGGGAAAAGCGTCTTGGAGTCCTCGCTGTTTACGACGATGTACTTATCCATTCGACTGATTCGCAATCAACTGTCTCCTTAGGCATTCGTATAGCGTTATATAGTAATCCCAAAATTCAACTTTCAACGTATCGGAAACATCCTGACACACTGAATATGTATAGATACGTAGTAAAATTAGGCGGCCTCTATTTACCACGCCGTCTTCAAACATGCTATGGATGATAGATTTGTAGGCGTGTAAAGAGGTGACGGCATTCACCAGTTGATTCCAATCCATCGTTAAATTTTATTTTCTAGCAGGTTATGAATAGCTGTATCGATGAGACGGGTTCGAGCTTTGAGTAATGTCCACTGCATGTAGTTCAAGACCATGCCCTTTATAGTGGCTTTGTCGTTGATAAAATAACGCAGATCAACCCTCAATAACTTGGCGTAGATGCAAACAGTGACCCGCAAATGTTCGTCGATAATAACTTGCTGCATCGGTGTACATAGCGTTCTGTTGGGAATGATGGTTATATCGCCCGATGGTATTTCGAAAACACGCGGTGTATCTTTGCCGGTGTGGTACGCGCATGAAGGACAGGGTGTTCGTTTCGTGGTCAATACGATGAGTGATATAATTAGGAGCAATATAGCTCCTATAGAAAGAACTTTAAGTATGACGAGCTTTCTCTGGTATTGATCCATACCGCTCGATGTCCGACTTCGGAATAAGTGGAAATGTTTTAAACGCATATTTATAAATACCATAGTTCCCAAATTTCGGTCGACCTCATTCTTACATCACCGCGTTTAAGATACTGTATAGACGGATTTTAAAGGCAGGGGTCTTGAAGCTGGCGATATTCTCTGGTGATAGATGAGTATTCAGGATTTCCGCGGAATGTTTATTGTGGGCGTTGAGACGATGCTTAGTCTCTTCGACAATATCGCATTCCTTTAGCGTGCTGAAGGCTGTGATGAAGTGCATGTCAATATGTTGACAGGTTTCGAGAGCCAGACAGGGATGAACGCTGCTACCGGTGGCGCACCCACAACATGTTTCCGTGATCAGATTATTAATTCTATCAACCATGTAACGCGCGTAGACTTCCAGCAGAGCATCTTCAATGATATCCGGTGTGAGCGTTGCAGTATGTGGAGTGGGTGTAGCTGAGGCGCCTAGCGGTGTAACAGCTTCCTCGTTGAGTGTCTTCTCAGATTCGGGGTATATTAGATTGGCTAAGGTATTGTTTCCCGTCTTAAGCAGAGATTCCACGAATGCGTCAAATGCTTTAGGACCTCGTCTAGGTAGTACGTTTAACAGATGATGGACTCGCGCAGTTCTCGTCCTCTCAGCCATGATGTCTTCATACATTTCCGCTGATAATACTTTACTTTCTCGCAATATCTCGCATATGCTGCATATGCTTACCATCTCCTCGGTGAGAATTGTAAAATTTAAGCGAATAGTTTCCCGGTTTGTTTCTTCCATGTCGTTATCCTTGAAGTCAGTGGGATGTTTGAAAATAGTGTAGGTCTCACCAACGTTTCTGTACTATATAGAGCGTCTTTCTTAGGCGGAATGTTGTGTATAGTTCGCTAGCCCGCCTCCGAATGAAGCGATCGTTTATCGCGGGATAATATATATGCGTATAATCTATGCGGTTATGCGTGAGCGGGGTGCTGTCATTAGTCAGTCCTATCCCCGCTGTGGGAATATCTCTGAATCCTCATACTTATTGAGCAGAGATCGTTGTCTCGGAGTATATAGACTATAGTATGAACATTGCAAAAAGCTATAGACACGGTCCGCTGAGCGGACATAAAACACCGCAAACACCTCGGGCTATTGTCGCGGTCCGGTGAACAGACGTTGACCTACAACCCCTTGGGCTATGGTCGTGACACTATGGATAGACGAACACCGCGCGACATCGACCTATTTATGACGTCACCTCGATCTACTTATGACGTCATCGGCTTCCCCGGCTTCCCTGGGCCAGAACCGGCTATTTACATTCTACTAAGGAATCGTTCACACGTCGAAAAAGCTTATTAAAATGTTCCCAGAAGTTTCGCATTGAAGATTTGCATGCGTTTAGTACAATCTGATAATAATCCTTCCTCGCTATGGTTATCAATCGCTTCACCTTATTTCTCAGTTTCTAATATTGCTCTTCGAGATTAAGTGATTTCGCAGAATCATGGGCATCCATAGCGTTTTCAACATATATTTGTGTATTCCATCAAAGAAATGTTGTTCGAAATCAACGGGGATCATAATTTACCAGTTGATTTTTATATTTTCCTGTTTTGGAGGACGCTGACGAAGAATAATGGTGCACAGTTGAGTAATTACTAAAAGTAGCTCTGAAAACACACCCACCGCCAATTGGCCGTTCGTCAGTAGTCAGTCGGTCGGGACATTCTGCTGTCTCCCACATTTTATAATAATGTCTTCAAACATATAAACATGAGAAAATTTTCAGTCTTACATAATCTGTCGCATAATCTTTAGGACAGAGGTATAATATTACCTGACTCAGATATTCGCTATATGCACCATCAAGCGTTTCTGAATATTCTTCCCTGTAGGTTAAAAGGAAATAAATAACACCATTTCGATGTTCGTTGTAAGAATATCATGCATTAAATGTTTAGTTGCGGCCCTGTGTTCAGTGCAGGACAAAACCAAAAGACGGTACCCGCGTGATCAGCTTGGACCGCTAACAAATGCTCGTCTCGGAACACAGTTGCATTGCAGTGTGGCTTGGTACATTCCACGTGAAGTGCGACAAATGGTAAAGAACAGCATCAATATGTAGTTCCTGACTACGATACAGGTGATAGCGATGACGTCACTTCTGTCATCGGTCAATGGTCAAATCATGTGCGTGTGATTGGACGGTCGAAAATGCGTTAAGGCTTCAAGATTGGCGTTGAGTCGTAAAGGCGGTCGTCACTGCATTTCTTTGAATTAGTGTATTTTCCGATGTTTGCATGCACCCACGATCGCACAATGCACCTGTGAGTCATGCTGACCTAATGGGGGGTTCCCAGTTGACAGTATGCTGGTGCTGGAGATCGTGTCGGGGACCAGATACTAGAATGGTAAGAGATCCAACTTATCCTGATATGTAATGATATGCAGAGTTCAATTAACATTGAAGTGACTGGAGAGTATTAAAGGTAGGGTTTACCTCCAAGGTAAAGAGTCAATTAACATTGACCTCCGGAAGTTACCGGACAATACCGGAGGTTAATGCGAAGAGAAGGCAAGAGCAAAACCAATCCCTTTGACTTTTGACGGGGCTACTCTTTGTCTGCGGAGGTTACTCTATCACCACCGCGACGGAATACTACCGGGTCAAATATCACTTGCGTTCGAAACTTTAGCGACCACGACCTCCGACCCACTGATGTCAATACGACTTGATTTGCACTTTCTCTACTGCTTAAACCCTTCGTAATCCATAGCTCATAATAGGTCATAATCAGTTCTGTTCCGTCATATCTGAACTATGTTATAGAATCATATTAACGCCATGAAATTGGTGGAGAATGACAGTTGTCGTGAAAAATTGCTAACAGTGCGAACATTGTTCGGTTTTACGGTCACTTGGGTGAAGTGATTCTCACAAAAGCCCTTCTTCCAATCCACGGAAGCAATGAACGCGTAACTAGGCCTACATCAATGATGGCCCTGTGTCTACTTCAATGTGGCAGACGCGGATCAATCTGAGTTATCATTGTCATGTCATATTTGGTGGATTAACCCTGACGGGCTTGGGCTTTTTGGGACCTATCCAGGCCGTGTGAATGACAATCTGATGTGAAATAAAGTAGTTGTTGTTCACTTTTTCCCGCGGAAAAGCAGTAATTTAAAGAAAAATGACGAAAACATCACGTTTTGGGTACCCCACATGGTCGCCATGTTTGAATTTATCCATGATTCTCTGCTCGTGATGTTATGCAAATAGACTCATAATGATTCCGATATGATAATCTACTGGGTCTCGGAGGGTCAGCTCTCAGTTTTTAGACGACCCTGAATTAAGGTAGAAAGTTGGGGTAGTAAATGGGGACATTATGCCCCCCTCCCCCACCCCAGGCCTGCAGGTAGGGATAACGAAGAAAAAGTATATGATTTCTGTTATGGTGGTCTTGATTTAGGCATTCATGAATATTTCCCACCAGCCCTTCCGTAGCAGCAAAGAGGGCGCCCATAACAGCTATCCGCTATCACAAAAAGGTGAATTTTGAATTATACTTGCCAGTTGTTTTCGGCTATATTTATATTTTCATCCGTGCTGGGTTTTGGTGCTAATAACGTCGTGTGTAGGTTATTTTGGGGAACAGAAGTTTCCGTTTCGAAGATGGAAGAATATATATACGTTCGTTTGAGAGCTCGTGCGAAAACAATCAGTGGACGGGTAATAGTTTCCATTTGAGCATAACTCGGATTGAAGGTTTATGATAAACGAGATAATCGGTGACTCGTGCAGTAACTAATAGCTTATTTTCTTGTTTTGTAATATCGTTTGTAAAAAATGTTCAGACTTCATGGTTATTAACACATTAATATTATACAGAATATATGTCGTACAGTTTCACAGGATATGGATAGATCTGTGATACACACGACTGACCGAGCGCGTCCCACTTTTGGATTTACTTGGAATTGGACCACATTATACAATGCGTCATCATAATTGTGTGTCATATAAATATACGCAAATTCTGCGGATTCGATCATACCGTCATCGTGTAACGTATGCGGCAAACCCGACAACGAAACTATGATCCAGTGCAACTTTTGCCAGTCATGGTGGTCTCCCAGCATATGAACTCTCGAAGTATCTGAATACGGCTAGGAAATATAAATGTGAGGGCTGCTGCAGCCCTGACACCGACCTACTAAATCATCTTAGTGTTGCTACGGAAGAACTCATAGAGAACCTGAGTAACAGTACCCCTGTGGAAAAGGAGCCTGTACCCGAACCGGTAGGTGTATCACTTGAAAAACAAATTGGCCCCAATCTCAACTTTGTGTTTGAGGCTATCCGAAACCTTGAGGAATGCTGTAAACTGATCGTGAGTGATGTACATGAAATCAAAACTCGTCAAACGAATACCGATACACTGGTCAGTGAGATGGCAGTAACTATACCCAAACTAGTGAATAATGCATCTTTGTCCACTGAGGTGGCATTAAATGGAATCACTGAGCGACTGGCAAAAACTGCCAGTGCCTCCATCGTATGCAATGGGGCTCCAAGTACGGAGTTGGTGGAGGATACTCGACAAGAACTCAAAGTCTGTATCCAACAGTGTGTAACCGACATAAAACAGAAAATATCTAGTGTAGACACAAGCCTGACCGAGAGCAACAAGGAAAATAATAAACTGTTAACTGAAATTGGTGAAAAACTGTGCCCCCTAGTGAATGATAGTCAATTCTCCTTTCCCAACAAGAGTGCTCGCTCGTTTGCAGCGGTGGCTAAATCAGCTGATCTGGCCGCCACAGTGCTCCCAGCTCAGGCCATTCCTCGGAGGGACCCGGGTCAGATTGTCCTCCCAAATCTAAATTTGAAGGAGGTGTCAATAGTGCCAGACGATGCAGCTTCAAAAATGATGCAACTGCCAAACGAGGGTGGAACTAAAAAGTAGTTCTAGCTGGTGATTCGATCATCAAGCATCTTCAGTCATCACTCCTTAGTGCCAGTGTGGACTCCCATGTCAGTTCTGTGCGCGCCTCAAAGATTGATGATGTGCGCTCCGCTCTTCAGAGTTCAAATTTTAAAAACGGTGACACCGCTGTCATCCATGTGGGCATTAACAATCTGAGAGACGACGACTCTGTCGACGTATGTATATCAAAATACACATCCCTGGTTGAATCTCTGTCAGTGACGCATCCTGACTCTACACTAGTGATCTCCAAATCAACTCCTGTGGGAGACCGGAATCTCAATATAAATAGGTCACTGTTCAATTGTGTACTTGAGAATAAACTGCTTTCCTCTAGTAATACAGTATTCGTGGACCGCGACAACTTAGCATTTCGTGGAAATGTGAATGAAAAGTTCTACACACCTGATAAGGTACATCTGTCTTCAGCAGGTACAAAGGCTCTCGCAGCCAACCTTATTAGCGCCATCCGCAAAGTGAATAAGTGTGAACCACGCCCCCCTAAACGTAGAGTGACTAATACGATTCCATCTGTTGTTCACAACAGTCGTGGAAGATACCCTATACATGAGGAGTATAACGGGCATGCCCACCAGAACACCGGGCACCACAGAAGTGGTTATGATAGAAGACCAGCAAATCAGTACAGGCGGCAACATCATCGGTCAAGGGGATACAACTTTGGTACCCAGTATACAAAGGGACACAATTCTGGTACCCGGTATGCAGACCATGTGAGAGACTTCCCAAAATCTCGAGACGATTGGATTGATTATTCAGCTACAAATGAACTTGTAAACTATGATCGCTCTATCTTCCCAGACCCTGATGAGTTCTATTTTAATGTGCGCGACAGTTACGATAGGGACAACACTAGATCGTGGAATTAATAGCCTGCCATACGTGAAATATTTAGAGTCTGGCCAACTAACCTTGTGTTATAGTACCGTAACAGTTAAGGGAGCTCAAAATCTGTAACTTCCTTCATGTGGCTGTCTATCTGAAATTCTATTAGTGTACATGTATAAGTTTGTTCGTACCGACTAGCTTCGATTCATCTGTTGCTTGGCATTATGATCTACCGTTGTGTTAACATCGGATTGGTATGGTAACCTTGTGTCTGATCTCATAATCTTACATGTAATCAATATTTGCCGGTCCAACAAAAATCAACTACCTGGCCAATATGTGTTACTACATCAGAAATCAATATGTGACACCGACTTTTATGTTTGGTGTATTGTTGTTTGTAATAGAATTCTGAATGATTCCATTCTGTGATACATAACCTTGATTTTTATGTGATACACCAGAAATCGATTTTTAATTAACACCTGATTATGTAACCTGAATGTGATACACTAGAAATTGAATTTTAATTAACATATTGATTTTTAATTAACATTCGATGCGTAACCCTGACTTCTATGTGCTACTAAGTCTGAAAGCAAATATGTGATTTTATATTAGAAACTTGCTCTAATTGAATACATGTATATGATCCTGCCTATCATTGGTGCACCGTTACCTATTATTGTATACCGGTACGGAATGTCTTTGATCAGCTCATATTATCCTAATGTATTGAACTGTGATCTGTTGGCATGGTAACCTGATTGGTACAGATACATGTATGGTAACTTTGTTATATGCCTTCTATATGACATCAGTAATCGATTTTTTAACTAATATGTCATGTAACCCTGATTATTATGTAGTACATGTATTTTATCAGTAATTCATTTTTAATTAACATATGATACTACCTATTAGTGCACCTTACCAATATTATTATTAGTCTTAAGTGGACTGCAATGGCTATACAAAGCTCTGTGGCACTCATTTATGAATACCAAATTTTCTCTCTGAACTAGTCATATCATCATCACACTCAGTCCATACGCCTAGCTCTTCGCTGCCTATGTGTGTAATGCATCACAAGAATACTCTCCGATTAGGAGTCTGGAATATTAATGGTTTTATAACTAAAGTACATGGCGTCCGTCAAAACAAATTTCACAGTGAAACTACTTTGAATATTTGTAAGTCTCTTGACATAATTGGGATAACTGAGACCCATTCTATGCAGGATTCAGATATCTGTCTCCCTGGATTTAGTCTGAAACAAGTGAAACATAGACCCAAACAACTGAAGGCTAGGAAAGCCTCTGGAGGGGTGGCCATATTAGTGAGGGATGAGATCTCTCAAGGCATCAGCCCGATATTGAACAATAACTGTGAATCTGCAGTGTGGGTGAAACTTTGTAAGCATAGGTTTTGTATGGAAAGGGATGTCTATGTTTGTGTATGCTACATACCCCCAGAAAATTCCTCGTTTGGCAGAATAAATAGCATGGATCTCATGGACAAGCTTGAGGAGGATATGACTCTGTTCAGTGGCAGGGGAGACATAGTGATATTAGGCGATCTTAATGCCCGCACGGGTACCCTACCTGATTATATTCCAGATGATGATGATGTTAATCATGTACCGTTGCCTGACTTTTATATAAGTGATTCAACTGTCAATAGGAATTCAAAGGATGACTGCATTAAAAATATGGGTAGAAAATTAATTGATATTTGTAGATCCCAGCAATGCAGGATACTGAATGGCCGTACATTGGGTGACCTCTTTGGAGATTTTACATGTGTAAAAGAATTTGGTAATAGTGTAGTGGACTACATTATTGTTAACACCCAACTTAAACAACAAGTCTTGGAGATGAAAGTTCACCCCCTAACTTGTATCTCTGATCACAAAGCGGTATCTGTGAAACTTAAAACCGGTCTTTGGGGCTCTCGGCCATCATATTTACCCTCATCAGCCTCTGCAAGTCATCCATTACCCCCAAAATATATTTGGGATTCTGACACAAGCACAAAATTTATCAAAAGCTTGTTGCTGTTACCTATTTCTGATACAATCAATAAATTATATCAACCAGAAACTGATCTGGATATGTACACATCAATGGTTAATGACCTACTCCTAAAAGCAGCGGATGATAGTATGGAGAAGATCAATAAAACCAGTACATGTAAACCGAAACATCTTAATAAACCCTGGTATGACATTGATTGTAAGTATTGCATAAAGAGCTAGTAAGTCTCAACAATGCCTATAACCGAAATGATACAAACCCCAGTATCAAATCCAAATTTTTCAAGAAACTCCGAGAATATCGAACAAAAACAAGAAAGTGTAGATCATCATATTGTCAGAGCTTGTTGAAGAAGTTAAATGCCTCTTCGTACAAAGACTCATCGTCCTGCAAGATAATAATAATAAATCTGATAAAGTGGATATTAACACATGGTTTGAACATTACAAAACATACTGCGCATATCCAGCAGGAGAGAAAATCAGAGGTGGAAGTAGAGCTGTCAAATTGGGAAAGCCAACCCACACACTCCCCATCGCTAAACACTCCTATTAACGAGAAGAAAATCAAAGAAGCTGTTAAAACCCTTAAGAAGGGGAAATTCTGCGGACTCGACTCCATAAGTAATGAGATGATCCAAACTGCATTCCCATATATCAAGGACATCTTGCTATTGCTCTTCAACAAAGTGCTAGCTTTAGGGCAATTCCCAAAATCTTGGGCAACGGGCCTGATAGTTCCAATCCACAAAAGTGGTAACACCATCGATACCAATAATTATCGTGGTATAACTTTGAATAGCTGTATGGGGAAAATATTCTGCTCTGTACTTAATACTAGAATTACTGATTTTGCAGCAGAATATGGACTTATCTCAAAGTCTCAGTTAGGTTTTAAAAAGGGCTGTAGGACCACAGACCATATATTTGTAATGAAAACCTTAATAGATAAATACACTGGTAAGAAAAATAAGCTTCATGCTTGCTTCGTTGATTTCAGCAAAGCTTTTGACTCTGTCTGGCATGATGCCCTCTTCTTAAAACTTCAGAAAGCTGGGATAACCGGTAACATATATAATGTTATAAAAAACATGTATTGTCACAGCCAGTCTAGGGTTAAATCTGCAGCATGTTTGAGTGATAGCTTCCCTATCACCAGAGGTGTTCATCAGGGTAATGTGTTAAGTCCGATACTTTTTAACATCTATATCAATGATCTGCTGGATGGCCTAAATGGTTGCAAGTCCCCCACCTTATGGGGCGAGTCTGTGCATTGCCTCGCATATGCTGATGACATTGTTCTGTTATCTCTGGATAGGGTAGACCTACAAGCGAAACTTCATCACCTCGGTCTGTATATTAATAAGTGGGACCTATCTGTGAATATTAAAAAGACAAAAATTGTTACTTTTGGTTCCAACAAACCAGCTGGTTATAATTTCCATATTAATGGTAACCCAGTCGAGAGTGTTAATAAATACAAGTATCTTGGAATAATCTTACATAGTAATGGCTACTTCAATCAAGCAATTAGCAACCTATCTTGTGCAGCCAAAAAAGCCATGTTCTCACTGAGGAATGCTGTGAACCCAAATGAATTGAATATCAAATTAGCATGTAACTTATTTGACTGTATTATACAACCCATTCTGTTATATGGGGCAGAAGTTTGGCTTGGTTATGTTAACAAAGGAAGTATGTCTGTTGAATCAACCCTATTGAAGGATAACGATGTGGAAAGGGTCCATATTAAGTACTGTAAGCAAATACTTGGCGTACATACAAAAGCAGCCAACATGGCGGTTCTTGGTGAGCTCGGGAGAGCCCCAGTTAAGTTGGCTGCTTTAGTTAACTGTATTAATTTCTATCTACATATTGTAGCATCTAGCCCAACTTCATTGCTATATAAAGCCTATCTAGAACAAGTTGAGGCAGAAAGAGTGACTAATTGTAGTAATTGGGTGAGTTTTATTAAGAAGATCTTAGCAGATGTTGGTTGTGTATATCTCTGGGACAATCAAGGTTGTAATTACCCTAAATCTACATTGAAATTTATCAAAAATCATTTTTGTGTCCAGTTGGAGAGAGAAAATTACTAAATTTTGTAAATTAGAGACCTACTGCAGTTTCAAATACAAACTGGAGGCTGAAAATTGCATCTTCTCAATTCCCAATAGGCATCATCGAGTATCATTGACACAGTTTCGGATAAGTGCGCATAAACTACAAATCGAAAGGGGGCGATATAAAAAAGACATCCCCAGAGATCAAAGACTCTGTACTTTTTGCCAAGTGCTCGAAGATGAGCAACATTTTCTTTTGGAATGTAAAAGATTCAAAACTGAGAGAGATATCTTGTTCAACACCATACAACCTCTTATGCCCAGTGATACATATACTCAATTATCAAATGCCCATTTACTTATTATGTTAATGACCTCGAAATCGCAGCCAATAGTAAATGCCGTGGCAAAATTTGTCCAGGTATGTTCGATAAAGCTGTAATAACACATTGCCGACTCACCATTATTCTTACCCATATCACTGGGGTCTCCCCTGTCAATGAAGTTGTTGGCTTCCAAGCCCCACAACCCTGTTATGTTCTGTATGTATATGTATACACCATGTTTATTTGTTTCTTGTAATTGTTAGTCTACGGGCACAATAGTGCAATAAAGTATCATATGTAATCCTATGTAACCCTATGTATCAGTGAATAGTTTTTGATCGTATTGTTTTTATGTATTGCTTGTACTTTTTATATGTCCTGTGTGTATTGTTTTCTATGTATTGCTTGTATATTTTATATGTCCTGTATGTTCGCTTTTATGTGGTGCCTTTAACCTTCGGGCAAAAACGAGCAATAAACTATCTATCTATCTATAAATATAGTCAATCAAGCATAGAAATGTCTGTATCACCCAGAGAGCAAAGCATGTGCCTGGATATTTGAGTCTTGATGCCATTGCTCTTATCATGCTTATTTACTTGTCTATTTTCCCTCTGGCATGTACACTTCTGCAATGCCATGCTCTTCAGAACCCAGAAGTTATTGACGTAGCCTACATTCAAGTATATCACATGTCTCTGTATATGCAGTTTTGAACTGCATTGCACACGGTCGTCACATCTGGCGTCCAGCGTATTTACAATAACCATCAACGAAGTTTAACAGCAAATATGGCCTGTGCTCCTAGTCTTAGCGTTGAGTACAACTATCTGGGCAGTTCCGGCCTGAAAGTGTCCAATATTTGCCTGGGAACCATGACTATGGGTAAATCAACATCAGGCCTCGTGAGTATACTTCCATAGCAGTCTGGGGGCCAGGATCAGAAAATGAGACTTTCGTGGTGCACCCCTGTCAACAATTTTTGTTGAGTCGACTAATAGGTGGATACATTTGAACGTTGGAAACTGTCTGTTGCCAGCAGCAACTTTCATTTTTAACCTAGTTGGCAACATATGAATCACCCACCGTGGACTGAATAATCGAAAATTTACTATATACCATTCTAATTCTAAAGAATGTCCCCAATATTTGGCACAGATGTACAATTTATGTTTGTGTATTAAGATGTTCTGCACGATGTGCAGGATGATATTTCGGCAGGAGAATAAAAATGTCCTGAAAATTGCTGTATTTCACAAACATATTTTTCGAGCTACTGTAGTTGTTTCTCATTCTGATAGAATAAGCAATGGAAAGTGGGAATATTATATATCAAAGCGTAGCTGTTCCTATGGGAAAGACGACTACATGCCGATTAAATCTATGTTGAACACGAGCTAACACAAAATACAGCTAAAATCCCCCCTCCCCCACACGCCATCATCCCGAAATCCCAGAAATTCATGAAACCAGCCATGAGAGGCTCATTGTGGTGCTAATACTGTTATATGGAATATGTCTTTGGATTATGGACGTGGATATTCTTTAATGGACGAGGGCTGAATTATGAATGACGGACTAGACGCTTGTAATCTAATCCTGAAGAATTACAAGCGTCTGGATCGTCATTCATAATTCAGCCGTCGTCCATTAAAGAAAATTGGCGTCCACAATTCAAAGACCTATTCCATATTCCACATAACAGTATAAGCACCAAATTCAAAAAGACAGAAAGCCATCTATAATCGGCAGTAATACTGATTTTATGTCTATACAAATAGTGGATATAATTTTTGTGGGTGATGACAATGTTTCGATGGAATAAAAATTTCATCAAACGCACTTAATTTACTGTTTTTAAAATTTCTGCAATCTGCTCTAATCTGACATGTCTTATAAGTTGACATCTAAAGTGAGATCATTACACATCAAGCCATGGCTCATTGTAATTCCACATATCACTTCTGGATTGGCATGATATGATTAAAAGTTAAGTTGCTACTGGCTAAAGTATCGGTTTCGAGAGACTGGTATTAGATTTCGCCGAGATATGCTTGTGGCAGCAATTGCTTTCACGATCGATACAACATCTCTCAAATAATCTGATAATGGATATCAAACATCGGAGATGGGGAGGGGTGACTTGGACTGAAGAAAATTTTCTTGCAGTCAGATATCAAATATGGTCGCTGCGACTATCTTAGGTATGTATCCCGGCACTAGCTATCCTGATAATAATTTATCTACATAAATAAGAGAGAGAAAAAAACATGCCATATTGGTGGGAAAAGGACCGATGGACAAGAAGTGACATGATTCCACATGCCGATATTCTGAGTGAATTCCTCCCAACTACATTCAAAGGATCGAGAGTGATTCCTTTGATGTTCTCTATCACAGCTACGCTTTTATTGTAGTGATTCATGTGGACACCTTCAGTGGAATGACCACACGGTCCCTAACACCGGCTTAAGCGGAACTGGATAAGAATATCGAGGAACAAATGATGTAATAGCTCTGCCAACACAGCTGATCGAAATGAGGACATGAGTCACCGTCAGATGTAAGAAACGGCTCATAGTAAATTGGGGAAAATACTGATGGAGTGTAAGTTCTCATTCGAAACACCAGTCTGTAACACTCAACGTCGACCATGGGCTTATCTCCCACATTGTTAACATATAATTCAAATTCATATAGCTCAAAATGACTAGGTACAGAGGGTGAACCCCCATGCGAAGGGCCACCGGTGGAATGTCACATTTGCGAGGAACGTCAGCGGGAAAAGTTAGATGCTACCCAACAGCTGACGAGACATGTAACATGTGGCACTTTGCTTCACTGGACAATGAAATAGGTACTGGGTGCGTTTGTCATGCCCCCTGATCATCATTGCTGCTTGAAGACGCAGCAAATTTAAAACTCAAGTTATGTTGAACACATTTGATTCTCAAATATAGAATAGTGAACCTGTATTCACAGCATGACACACTGATCTTCAAAATAATTTCAGCTTGCTTATACTTGGAACTATTAGATATACACATCACAACATGTTTTTATAGATAATCGTATTGCATTGCATGGACAATCAATATATGACGATGAGAAGGCAAAGATATACATGTACTGGTATTATTATGAAAACAAACCTAGTAGCTTTTGCACAATCTTGACTTCAAGATTCAATGTATATACGCGCTGAAGCTGATTTCACAAGGTCAACTTGTGAAGAACCACAAAAATATGTTGCGTTTAATTTAATTAATCTGACGCAGAAATATCGGCAGTGCAGTTTCGTTTCTCCCTGTGCTTTTCTATGAGGGAAATATATTAACTGGCCATATCTGGCATATGTCTAACTTGAATTTGTCAAATTATTCATGAAAGGTAGGGCTGAACGATTCTGTTGAATGAATTTTGGTCACGTCATGAAAGTTATGTACGCTATCCTTCTTTAGCAGATTGTTCTATTCATGCCCGAATCATTAACCATAATGTACCTTGCCGTTGACGGTTTATTACGTTACATTTATGGACAGGAACAGGTGTCGAGACAAAATGTATATCATACTATCTGTGTTATGTAACCGACAGTGATCAGTTTTTACACTTGCCTGATCTACTACTGAAGGACAATTGTTTTAATACGTGGCCAAGCACGAAAGTAACTATGTATATAGCTATCGGTTAAAAAACAATCAACCAATGTCAATCGATGTACACTGCATTTAAAGTAAGTATAATACCCGTGTAATAGGATCCATATTTACCACATTTATTCCATTTATCACCAATAACAAATATTCCAAAATAGTCACGCATATCGGAGAAATAGTGTGTACTACCCAGGGGTTTGTGCGAGAAGTCAACTAAAAAGTTGCTTTTTAGTCCCAGACGTCGTCAATTTTTCACACCTCTTGCATATCGCTCCAATTGAGTACCAGGAAAATGAAGTTATCTGCCGAAAAGTGGCAAGACTTGGCGGGATGGGGAAAATATTAATAGTATTTTAATATTTTAATTTTAATCGCAGTGCCAGCAAACCAGGGAACTGTTAAATATTCTTATTTACTCGACCATCAGCTTCGTTTTTTGTCCCCCGCCGCAACACGGCCGGGGGACTTTAAAATGGTTCTTGCTTCTATGTGTCCGTGGATGTCCGTGCATGTCCGTGGATGTCCGTGCATGTCTGTTCGCACTACACGAAAATCTTGATTTGATATTATTTAATATTACCACTAAATATAAGTTGAATATAACTGTTATATTTGCAAAATTTTAAACGGACCTGTAAATATTAACATATGTGGATATAATTTGCATGCTTTTAACATACACATCAGGGCCATGGTGTACGTATGGTGTACCAATGGAAAGACAAATATAGACAAATGTATTTAATCGACAGGTCAACACAGAACATATATCGTATGATATTGTATTACCTACTGTAGTAAATAAATATCGTTGCTTCATTATTTGCCAGCGTTTGTAAATGTGCATCATTTGCCATATATTTCACTTATATGCGCCATACATTTGCTATTATATTTACCGTTTGTGGACATTGGATATTGCTGCTTGGACAGGCCCTTATGACACAGCATAACGTACACAGTACAAAGATATGCAAATAATTATATTATATTCAATTATATATGCCACACTGGGACATCAGGTGCAAATGAAACCGATTAATTTGCAGACTTTTGATATACGGCAGGTGAGTTGATAAATATTTCGGTTATATTTCACACTGTGAGATATATACTTCGCAGGGAATTAAATGTAACAATACTA
The DNA here is from genome assembly GCA_036873755.1 of Hanleya hanleyi. Taxonomy (NCBI): domain Eukaryota; kingdom Metazoa; phylum Mollusca; class Polyplacophora; order Lepidopleurida; family Hanleyidae; genus Hanleya; species Hanleya hanleyi. The sequence continues at coordinate 5,756 of JAVTVY010046168.1, read as the reverse complement.
TTCACCATATATTCTCTACTGCATGAAACGGTGGCTCATATAATTGATATATGAGCAAAGTTATACTACATAGACAAATTTAATCAAACAGATGAATTTTATTAACTAAACTTTCATCAAATAGCAAATATAATCTCACATTTGAAAAATATTTGATAGCATGATACAGAGAACTGTATGTTATGGAAATGTAGTCGTTTTATTTACAACGTTGCGACATTTATGTGAATTATTATCGCATAGTTCAGTAAAACCAAGAGATAATTGCTGAGAATCGGTATAATTTGAACGTATTAGTAGCCTCATATAGCCCGAGCACATTTCGAAAGCATTTGATGACACCGGGATTGAGCACCTAAGAGGAACGTTAAATGCTTATAGTTATACTCAGTCATGGTCCTGGTATAAATAGTTTAGGTACATGTAGCACTTCCCATATCGAAACGGATTAAAACATTTGGCATAATTGAACACAAACAATTATCATAGCCCAACAGATAGTGAAATGCTATCCAGACAATAGATGCATGATCGAAGTTCATTAAATTTGTATATACGGGTTTTTCTTATATAATGCGATTTTTAACACACGGCAATCTGTATCTATATCTTTCATAATGATGTACAGACATTATGTAGTTAATATATTGTTAATACGAGTGCTTCATTATTTACAAGTCTGATGTGTTATGTGTAATTAATACAAGTACATTAATTCCTTCCTGAAAATAAAAAAATGATTATGAAAATCTTCTATATATCTTTCCTGGAAATCATATCTGGAAAACATGATTTGGGGAAAACAATGAGCCGGAATGAGCAGGGGAAGTCGCGATTTGATACAAGACAGCTTTCGTAGAGTTTGATTCAGTTAGATCTGTCAGAAAGTTGTTATCTGACAAGGTTTATTAAATATTTAACTTGCTGGATTCAAAGATCATAACTGATTATTTAGTCATTGGTGTCTAATCGTTTTGTCACACTGGCATATTGTCAGCCTGTATGTAGGCTAAACTTGATCAAACTAATGTATGAGGCTTAATATATTATGTAACTTCTTATCGGATGCCTTCTCTTCTCAACATACAATTGTGGCTGATGAATCCAAACTGTATTTCGTCACTGAACTTTTAGTGATTAGTGGTGAAATGACTGGTCTGGAGTAGATAATGGTTCTGTTTTCGTCAACTTTTGTATAACACCGGAACATAGCCAGTTACACAACAGAAACATAGCATTCTGACTAGCACTGAGATTGCTTGTTTACTTACAGGCAAGATTACCAAGTAATACGATCATATTGTTCCGGTAAATTATGGCAGTTATTCGGTTGATAAATTGCATAAATATGTTCATTCTTGCTCATTGTGATATACATAACATAGTCTTTTTACATGCACACGCGATATGTCACGACCACTGTATGTCAGTTCGAAATAATAATTCGACCTAAAGCGAGACAAGATAAACAGTGAGAAACAGCTTCAGTGAACATTTTCAGAGGAGAAAAAAATGACAAAGTCATTGTATATGCAGACTTAGATTTTCCTCTTGTTTTTTCTCTCAGTCGTTTTAATATCACAGTTCAGATAATTGTGAAACCTCACCGACCCTACATACCAACAAAGAGTGAATTCACTTAAATAAAACAACATTGAATGTTTGTTCCTTCCATTCGATATACCTGTATAGCAGCGCGGTACTGCAGTACTCATCATCTCGAATCATTGTTCGTCTGACAAAGCCGAATCGTGACAGAACGAATTCACCAGGACGAAGCACGTCCAATAATAATTACGTCCCCTGTGGTGACGTCCAGTATCTGTTTTCCACGTAACTCTTTATGGAATATTATAAAGGGAAGCAGGTCTTCCTCTTTCATTCATTTGTTATAATTTTAATCATCATCAATTCACTATTTCCATCAATACAAGCATTCAAATTCAAGCACCCGTGGGACGAAGACCATAATAGGCTGTTCGAACAACTTCGTGACCTCATGACCGTTCCGAATATGTCCATACTTGGGCGAATCAAACGTCAGCCAATGTGTTGCATATTTCGCCTCCTTTGTTTGAAGTTACGTATTCGTCTCCGTATATTTGTTTTGACATTGGAGACCCCCGATGTAGTATACTCTAGGAACTTCGAAAGGTTTGTCCTCCATCCTTTTCTCCGCATAAACTAGGCCTTCGTCAAAGACACCACAAAGATGGCGTATCACACACGAACGCCGTCCGTTCAGTGGCTCTCTTTTTAAACGGACGGTTCGAGTAATAGCTGTACTGCTCACATCTACATGAAGAGCTGGCAATCTTAATAAATTAATATCCTATCAATGCTTCCCAATCATATATGCCGCTATATAGAACCTTACTTATTTCAATTGGACGTGGTGTTCCGAGAGCCCATGAATTAACAGCCTTATGACATCACGGCCGTATTTGAACTAATTCACTTGCAGTCGTGGAGGAGGGTTTGAGTCACCGTCTCCGTTTACTCTTACCCGAAGACCACATATCTACCTCGGCTGGATGGCTGGACCGCGGCAAAATCAAAAGATATCCCGTCTGCCCGTCTGCGTGGCGTCCGATTCGGCTGAGCCAACCAAAATTACTCTACCACTAATGTCCGCTTCAAAGCACTATGAATAGTTCTCAGGACTGGTTGTCGCTCGAGTTACTGCAAGCCGGTTAGATCCCACAAGCTAAATTTCCTAATGGTGGAGCAGATGAGATTTAATGTTAATTAGATTGGCAGAGCTGGTGACTTGTATGGAAGGCAAACCCCGCCAAAAATACAACAGTGAAACAAATAAGCTTGAGTCAAACAATTAACGTTCATTTGACAAACAATTAACGTTCGTTTGACAGACGATTAACGTTCGCTTACCAAACGAACAACGTACAGTCAAACGAATATCAGACAGTCAAACGATTAACGTACAGTCAAACGAACATCAGACAGCCAAACGATTAACGTACAGTCAAACGAACATCAGACAGTCAAACGATTAACGGGCAGTCAAACGAACATCAGACAGTCAAACGATTAACGAACAGAGGGCGCCACCGTCGGCATAAAAGTTTATGCGGAAAAAGCGCGCCAAATATAGAAAAATGGCGCATCAGTTTCAGTTTCAGTTTTATTGCAAAGGAATCAGCAGACGCTGTTTTTCATCCGTGCAAATTATTTACAATATTTACATAAAAACAATAACAACCTAAAACAATAAAATAAAACAATATCACAGCGAGACAATGGTTATATATTTGATTACGTGATGATCACGATTTACATATTGCACAGTAGTGTACTGCATTGTATGTGGACACATCACATTAAAAAGGTTCAACAAACGTTCTTATATACTTAGAACAGTGTTTTTTAAAAGTCTGTAAAGTTTTACTACGCTTTATCTCGTCTGGCAGGCTATTCCAGCTGGTGACCCCAAGAGCCGATAACGAATTCTTATGGTAATTTCCACGGAAAAGATTTAGTGGAGCAGATCTTCTGTTATATAAATGTTTTTCAGAGACATGCTTGAAACTTGTTTAGAGATTACTTGACGTATTGCCTTCCAAACTAGGGTACATCTATTAAGATAGAATCTTTGTCTAACACTCAACCATCCACATTCCTTTAACAAATTGTTCCCAAAACATCAAATCCGTATCGCTGATCGGTAACTTACCTTGGGAAATAGGAGTTTACATTACTTAAAGAGAGGTGTATAGTAAAGGTAACTTTACTATATGTTTCGATTGTATTCCAGTTTAGCAGTAGATTAATATGTACAAGTGTAAATGCACGGAGCAGGCGAAGTTATTATCGTTGTGGCACAATAGACAATACTAGCTTCGTTAAGTTTATTCTGTAAAGTCGTCTGTTAACTTGAATTGTCCTCGGAGCGTTGATAGTCCGCTCGTGTCCAGGCAAGGTAGTGTTTGTCATGTAACCAAGAATAATCCTTTGTGTACGTAACTAGGTTCAATAGTGATATGAACTATAAATGTGACTCCAAAGAGGGAGATGTCAGATTCCAGGTTGCGGACTTGTACCGACCTTGTAGACCAGTTATAGTTGAGGAATTTCCCAACAAACTATAGGATCATCGTGTAACCTGTAAATATCGATGTTCGTTTTGCTAAAGTAAAGTTCACTTATTTAATCAATGCAAAACTGTGTGTTCGCATCTACTGGTCATCCAAGAACGGCAAAACTACCCTTACATTATTTGGTGGAGACGAGAGGCCTGTTACATATACTGTGTAACAGTCGATTGGACGGTACCAAGCGCATCGAAACCTGCGGCTTCCCACACCTGTCCAGTGTTGGACACATCATACCAGAATGAACACCGGTCTTCAACATTTGCTTGCTGCGCTCTTTCAAGACAGACATCCCGGTTTACAGTGGATCATCAACGACGAAGGTCATACTGTGTGTCTTACGGTTAAATGGATGAAAGGTACAGTAAACTTTTCGAATATCATCCCCGTTTGTAAGACCCGCAAGTCACCATCTACCCTTCGCCGAGACAAACTAAGACTTGAACAATATATCAATCGGAGAATAACACAGGAACCATGGCGTACAGATATCCCACATCCTGCGGTTAATCGTCACACGTCGGTATCATCAGTGACCCCCACAGAGTCATTTCCTCTGACAGCACCCATACCCGCCAGTGCATCCACACAGACGGAAGGCCAAGAATTCAAAGACATTGCTGTATTTTGTGAAATACCAACTTCCACAGAAACGAAAGAAACTCAGACGTGTTATTTGGCAAAATCCACGGAAACCCAGGTAGAGCATCTTGACGAAATCAATTCGTGCCACACAGATACAATATCTCTTACCACGCCTATCATCGCACAAACTGTTCCGCCTGTGATTCCCTCAAAACCTGATCTTTCCTTTGGGGACCCGACTCCAGCGAAAAGAGTAACTGGGAGAATACTCAAACGCAAGTATTTATGTGACTCTGACCACTTCCTGGTGAAGTGGAAGAATCAGCCAAATCGTTGCAACCAGTGGGTTTCCAGAGATGACCTTGATTCGAGTGGTTTGGAATATTTGACAGTCCATGAAGATCGAATTCCAGGATCACGTGGACCAGAAGAGCATAACGAGACCCGTAAAAGCGCAGTCATGGTACTACCATCAAACGAAATACAAAGCGAACCTGTTGGAAAAATCAGAGTTCGGTACCAACCCATAACCCCAAAGGGAGTCCGAATTTTTGAAGCATGGAACATAGTGAAAGAATTTCCTGTTACAGACACATTAAATACTGTGAGAAGGGATATTGATAAAAGTATCGAGTCACGCAACTATGCTGTCGCATGCATTGAAATCAAGCAGATTTCTGATCAACGTGGCAAAACACGAAATGTTTGGCCCTACATGTTCACACAACCATTGCAGGATATTTTAAAGGATTTCGACGAAGTGACATTATCGTTTATCATTCACTTCCAACACTTTCACTATACTTAAAGTAGACGCTCTTTCGAATTTTTTTTTTCGGAGATACGAGGACGTATCTCATCAGCCGAAGGGGTAATGTTGTAAAGGTATTTCCATAACCTGTGTCTTTGGTTGGTTAATAATCCTTATCCACCTTCATGAGCGTTTCGTTTCACATCACTTAGAGGTTAGCGATTTTTTTTCCAAACATGGGACGTGTTTTAATTAAACAAGGGGGTGATATAGTAAAGGTAACTTTACTATATGTTTCGATTGTATTC